>JAYGGG010000042.1:0-132054 GCA_036346245.1 Bonia amplexicaulis
TTGCCCTGCTTTTGCTAGAGTTTGTTAATGTTCATGTGGCAGTGGACTTTTTGTTTGCCTTTGACGTCTTGTAGTTATGGGGATAAAAGTTTGGGTGTTCTACTATGTTGTTTATTATTTAAAACCAAAGGCAGTTATTTGAAAACTGATTATCACCCACGTAGCAAAATGGTGGAGCTCTCTGCTGTCCCTTGGTATTGCTAATCTGCACTGCATTTATTAATGTTAGTCCGCTCCCACCATTGCACTCACTACATTCCAGTTTGCAGTCTGAACTATCTGTTGTAATTATGGGCTATTCTATTGAGATAAAACTGTCAACTGACGTAGCTGATCCTTTTACTCCTCTCGCCTATGTTTGTGTTTCAATTTGGGTGTCACCTGGGTTGCTCCAGCAAAAGCTTACGCTTAGACTATGCAGACATTATATGCAAATTCTGTCATAGCTTTGGTAGATTTATTGTTTCTGTACTGACCAAAAAATTTTAATCTAGGATTTATTTATCTTGTGCTAGGTAATTTGTTAATCTATCGTGCTTAACCAACATAGTCTCTGAATGCCTAAGTCTGTAAGTGCTACATGCACTCTTAACATTGATACCCGCTTAAATATGCAATGTCTACAAAATAGATGCAAAATTACCTTATTAGTTCTGCCCGTAACATGACCTACTTGCTAATAGTGATACATACCGATTTTTAGGATACTGACACTTCTACTGCCATTGGATCAAAGTCCTACAACGCTCTTGCTTCTGGGCTTGCTGAATTTAAGTCGGGAAAACCAGCAGAAGAGAATAAACATGTGGTGGAGGAAGAAACTGTTGATTTTGCTGCTGCAACAACTGCAGCATTAGGGGTTCCTTCACCTAGTGTTTCTCGAGGGAGATCATTTGATGAAAATACACTCACAGACCCAGTTGAACTGCAAATAAGGCGGGGTGACCGTGAGGAAGAAGAGGAACTAATGAGAGTCCTTAATCTATCCAAAGCTGAAACCACCAATGCCGTTGATGGATCTGTTTCCTTCGACACTGCACAGAGTCATTCATCCTCCAATATGGAGGAAACAGCGCATAGTGATAGCTTTCGATTAGAGGCACCTGAGATGGTGGGACCAGCAAATAAAGAGGAACATGGTAGCCATGCTTTGAGTGATGGTTCCATGTTACAGAACACAAATTCTGTTGCTAATGTTACTGAAGTTGTGTCTGAAGAATCCCAACAAGCTTTAATGTCTAAAGAACCAGAGGACAATGGGCAAAGAAATATGTTACCAGAGCACCTTGATATAACTGTTCAATCTTCAGAATCTACACTTGCTTGTTCCTCTCATCAATCTTTTGCCCCGATGACCAAGCTGATGTTCCTGCTCCTGATCTTGGTCAAGCTAATAAAGAAATCTGCAGAGAACATTCTGCTGTGCAAATTCATGAGCAGGCTTCTAATACTAAGGTCAGCTGTGACTCAGCAATTGTGAATAGTCAAGCTAATCCAAGTAGTGCTACAACAGATCTGGATGAGAAAATTGATTCTTTCGATACTCCTGAGCTTGTGTCTGCAAGCATTCAGGGTAGTGAGCCAATATACCAAGGAGAAGAGCACATACTTGGCACCAGAAACATGGTATATGAAAATCAGGAACCGGTGTATGAGGGTGAGGTGGTTCTCGCCGAGCAGGCTGACAAGACTGGGGAAAGTAGCTGTTGCTTGGAAAATGGCACTGCAGCAGAACATCAATGTGAGAATCTTTTCCAGTTATCAATTAGTTGCACATGTGTAAAACTCTTTTGGTCATGAATATTCTATGTACAACATTTAGCTTTACACTCAGTTTATTTATTTGCAGGGGAACTGATTGGTAGTTTTCTGCGGAACACTGCGAACCAGCTGACTGTCTATGGGTACATATTTATTGTATAGGTTTAAGCACATGTGTTTTTCTCATTTATATTATTAATTAATATGTGGCCAAATTTTCAACATTACAGTTTGTTTTGTTTACAAGAGGGTCTTAATGAAAGAGAGCTTTGTGTCTTCTTCCGTAATAACCACTTCAACACTATGTTCAAGGTATGATACTTAATGAAGTTAATAGTCACTGACTGCTTTAATTAGATTGCTGCTTTTATTGCTTTCATGCTTTTTGTGCAGTACAATGGGAGCCTATATCTCTTAGCAACTGATCAGGGTTTTTTCAGTCAAACTGATTTGGTATGGCAAAAGTTGGATGAGGTATATCCTAGCCCTTTCCCCCACCATCTTTGTTTGCTTGAAATGAAAGTTACTGATTTATTTTGTTCTCAATTGACAATCATTAGGTAAATGGAGATGGGGTTTTTCTAACTAGTAACTTCACACCATTTAAGGCTGAAGCTCCGAGAAATGATTCATGGAATGAACAGCAGGCTATGACGAGTACTGCTGTATGTGCAACATTAATAGACTGCTGTGATTCTTATTGGTTTCTATAATACTAATTTAACTTGTATCCTGTCCACAGGACTATCTTGCTCAATTTGACAATTCCACTCTACCGCACACATCTGCAAAGTATGCCCTTCTTCCCTGCATTGTTTTTACCAAGTGCTATATTGGTCAGATAGTAGGTCCTACTCAAATCGCTGCTGTACAACGTTTTTTGACCTTTGCCGCCATGTGGATACTTTGTACATTGTTGCGCTGTGCAACAAGTGTTCATCTGTTCAGCTATAAATGTGCCAGTTGAATCCATAGTGTTTTTCCACTCTGTTCTTAGCTATGCTATTTGTACCCCTTGGCTGGCTCTGTTCCGCTTGTTTTAAGCCTTTAGATATTTGTTTATTGCACATCAGTCTGTTGTGAACCAAGTGCCCCATTATTAGTTCCTTGCCTAGTTGATGGGCTGGCTGGGGATCTTGAAATTTGTATTGGACTATTCATTGAACGTTTACTTGAATGACCAATCTCTAGGTATGGTTTATGGAGATCATGTGCCTGCTTAATGTGTTGTATCATTATATGACGACATGATGTGCATTAGGTTAATCAGATACTACCGTCAAGCATATTTTAAGCTAATGCATAATCAGCATGGCAAAGGAAGAGAATTGCACAACTCACGACTGCAGACAAAGCACAGTAACAAAATATCATATGATCATTGCACAATTGCACTAGCTATTCTTTGTTTCGTTTATGTCTCTATTTTACTTTCATTTGCACATGTATTACCTAATGTCTAACCCGCGCATTTGCTTTTCTTCTATGCTGGCAGCTCTGATCTAGAACTAGCTATAGCACTTCAACAGCAGGAGTTTGAGCGGCAACCTCAACGATACCAGTCTCCACCACAGCAGCCGCCGCAGCAACAGCAGCAGACGCAGCAGACACCCAATCAACCACATGGCACAGGCCGGCCAGGACCCCTTGTTGGTCCGAGGGTACGTTTCCTTTGCTTTGAAGGATTTTGCTAGTACAGCAAATGTATAAACTAGCAAACACCTGTTTATCATGTACTGCCTGTTATGACGATTAGATTTGTTGGATTTGATTTGTACGATACCCCTCATCCCATAGCCAGGACGCCGTTAGGGGGCTTTCTATTTTATATGGTTAAACCTATGTGGGACTCGCCAGCAGGTTATAGCATGTTGCAACAAGTACGTGTAGTTTTTGTTTTAGGATTGTCATTTTATTTTAGAGACGAATATGACCACAGTCCGTAGTGCTGAAGTCACATTGTTTCTCTGCTTGTGAATCCTGGAAACTAACTACTATGTTCAAATCACTTTTGTTCTCAGTGGTCCTTAAAGGTTAACTTGTGAATCCTGCATACTGCTGCTATAATGTCGCAAAGCACCTGTGATGTGAACCCAACAAACTAATCTAATGCACAAAATCTATGTAACTTACAGTTGTGGAGCCTAAATAGTGTAACGTGATTTGCGGAGGATAGCATGCAAAGAGTAGCAACAGGCAGGCACAGTTGCTCCTGTTTGAAATGATGGCTCTTCTTCAGTCTTTATGAAGTGTGTCTAATTCCCGATCGTGTCTTCAAACTATGTTTCCATCATTTGCTTATGGGGTCAGCACAATCATTGAAGCCCAGGCATATCTTTACGTATTTGCCTTCACCTACTTCACACATTTTCTACATCATAAGTAATGCTTAATCGGCTCATGCTTCATTGCTGCATCAGAAATTCAGAACGCACATTTCATATTGACTATTTCATTTTTCATGGCTCTGAATATTTCGTTGTGATGCTCCTGCAGAGGTCAAATGTTCCACCGCCGGCAAGAACCGAGTCAAAGAAAGAGAGGTGCACTGTGATGTAAAGATATATCTTGGAACAGAAAAAGGAAAGGAAGGGACGAGAAGCCCCATATACTGTAAAGAAATCTTCTTGTCCCATTTTGAGCTCTCTTCCTTTCTTCCTGCTTTGTTTTCGCTGGTGTATATAACCTCACAGAAAGTCATAAGACGTAAAAGCAGACGCTGTCAATTGATAACCCTGCCGTGCGATTGGTGATTCGTCCTCCACCTTTGTCCTCGTCGCCTTCATACACCGTGTTTTATACTGCTGCGTGACGTGCGGACTCGCAAAATGCTTTTACATATCCCTACATGCACTCAACTCAGCTTTAGATTATCTCTATTGTAGACACACAAGAGGAAGAGCCGTGATGCTCGGACGTAGTATCTCCACCCAAAATTTCTGTTACGTGACACAAAGGTTACAGAATGCTTTCTATGTGCGCCTCCAATTCGACCGATGCTGGCAGGATCCAGCGTGTATACCTGGCTCACAACACTTGTATCTATAAATACCCTCGGAACGAAACGAAACAAAAATGTCGCACCAAACCCGTTAGCCACTTCGAATCGCGTGCAACGCGGCAGGAATAAAGCTCGGTTTGGTCTTTCTTGACAGAATGGACGGTGGAGTGGTAGTGGGATCGTCCCTCTAAATAAACGGGGGCATTCAGGCGATACGACTCCAGCCTCGGCACGGTAGTACTCCGCTGATCAATCAAACTATCTCGACGTAAACTTCCCCGTTGATCGGGCCTGCGAAGAGCGCGATCATGAAAGGGAACCTCGCAAGGCATGCCGTGAAGTCATCCTTGCTGGTTTTGTCGTCGTCGTCGTCAACGTCAAACGTCTTGAATAGCTTCAGCATCTGCATCAGACCACAGCGAGGGGTGAGTTGACACAATCATGAGGCCAGCGTTACGGCGAACCGACGGTGGCGAACTTACCCCGTCATCAGGTAGCAGATGTGCACGCTCGACCGCAGGACATCGGCCAGCTGCGCCCGGGAGATGCCTGTACTTCTCAAAGCCTGTTTCGCAGGCACCCTCAAACAACGGCTGCTTCCTGAGGTGCGCGCACCCAATCAAGAACTGCACACACCATACATCTGAAAAGATGTACACAAAAATCAGATACTATATTGCTGGAAGCAGTATGCATGATGCTTAAAAAAGGGCCAACATGCAAAAGAAAATGCCGCATAGAGCATGAAAAATAAAGTATCACAATCATGAATTATGCTTCATCTAAAGGGATACTCTAAACACATCGAAAATCATGCACTAACCCAGTTCGTGACACAACATTTTATTCACTTCACTAATAACATAATTTCTTAGTCTCATGTTATTTTTTCATTGGCATGCACGTGCATGGTTCAATTTAGGAAAGACTTACTTCTTTTACCCAAGCCATTTCCACCATGTAGTTTGAGCAATTTGCCAGCCAGCATGGCGATGCCCACGTGCGGGTCTGAGCCCCTCACACCGACGCTGACACCGGCACCCGGAATCGAGTTCACATCGCCACCGAACGGCGAGCTCGACCTGGACAACGACCACGATGATGCGCCTCTCCGCTTCCGTGCCATGGACAATGTGCTCGGGGCGTCGTCGCCCCCGGGCCTCGCTGAACGACAGGTTGCCGAGAAACTCATGATGGTGATTGGGGATGAGCCGGCGACCGTCGAGGAGGCGAAGCAGAGCAAGGAGTGGCGAGCGGCGATGCTCGAGGAGCTAGCATCCATCTAGCACAACAAGACCTGGACCCTAGTGGACCTACCAGCGGGACAACGACGAGCACGGCGGCGACATTACCAAGTTCAAGGCCCGACTCGTCGCGAAGGGGTACGTACAACGCTAGGAGATTGACTACGAGGAAGTCTTCGCGTCGATCGCCGGGATGGAGTCCGTGCGTGTGCTCCTGGCTGTGGCAGCCCACCAGGCATGGGCGGTGCACCACATGGACGTCAAGTCGGCATTCCTCAACGGCGAGCTAGGTGAGGAGGCCTACGTCATCCAACCACCTAGGTTCACTGCCGCAGGGCATGAGTGCAA
Organism: Bonia amplexicaulis; assembly: GCA_036346245.1. Classification (NCBI taxonomy): domain Eukaryota; kingdom Viridiplantae; phylum Streptophyta; class Magnoliopsida; order Poales; family Poaceae; genus Bonia; species Bonia amplexicaulis. The sequence continues at coordinate 6,355 of JAYGGG010000042.1, forward strand.
GGTGTTGAAGCTGCACAAGGCACTCTACGGGTTGCGCCAGGTGCCGCAGGCTTGGAACGCCAAGCTCGACGCCAGCCTCCACGCGCTCGGTTTCTCCAGGAGCGAGTGCGAGCACGGGCTGTACACGCGCGGCACCGAACGTTCCCGGCTGGTGGTGGGGATCTACGTCGACGACCTCATCATTACGGGGGAGACCGCTGATGAGATTGGAGCGTTCAAAGTAGATATGAAGACCCTATTTCGCATGAGCGAACTGGGCATCCTCTCGTACTACCTCGGCATCGAGGTCCGGCAGAGGCGGCGCGGCATCGAGCTCTCTCAAGTCTCCTACGCCAAGAAGGTGCTTGACAAGGCGGGCATGAGCACCTGCAACCCATGCGCAACGCCAATGGAGACGAGGCTCAAGCTATCCAAGCAGAGTACCTCACCGGCGGTCGACACGACGGAGTACCGCAGCTTGATCGGCAACTTGTGGTACCTGATGCACACCCGGCCAGACATCGCGTTCGTCGTAGGTTACTTGAGCCGGTTCATGGAAGACCCAAGGCAGGAGCACATGGCGGCGATGAAGCACCTGCTCCGGTACGTGGCGGGCACGATCGACTACGGCTTGGCGTACACCAGAGGCAACGCCGAGCTCGGCCTCGTAGGGCTACAGTGATAGTGACATGGTGGGCGACGTCGACTACAGGAAGAGCACGACTGGGATCGTCTACTTCCTCGACAGCAATCCGGTGGCTTGGCAATCGCAGAAGCAGCGTGTGGTGGCTGTCATCGTGCGAAGCGGAGTACATCGTTGACGCAACAGCCGCATGCCAAGGGGTGTGGCTCAGGCGCTTGCTGGAAGACGTGCTCGGCACCAAGTTGTCCCCGCCGCTACTCAAGATGAATAACATGTCTGCAATTGCCCTCAGCAAAAATCCAGTACTTCACGATCGAAGTAAGCATATCGACACCAAGTTCCACTACATTCGTGAGTGCATAGATAGCGGGGCGGTGCGCTTGGCGTTCTCGAGCACCCAGGAGCAGCTTACGGATATCATGACGAAGTCGCTCGGGAGGTCTAGGTTCCAGGAGCTCCGATGAGCTGATAGGCGTCACCAAGCTAAAGTGAACGACGCCATATTTAGGGGGGGATTGTTGGTTTACTCAGGCGTGTTCATAGTTCTTGTTGGTGGTTTGCTTAGCTAGCGTTTCTTTTGTTTTGCTTTGAACTTGAGCTCGGACGGTGTGATTCGAGCGCGTCTGTATAAGTGTTCGACGCGTGCATAAGTTCACGCGGGAACTAACGTCGGCGACCGAGTCGCGTGGCACGTTCTGGAGTGGTGGGTTGGCGCCACTCACGGCGGAGCGTGGAGCGCGGCGCGCGCGGAGTGGCCCTTGGACATGCGTTGTATCTTGCTATTTATAGTTGCAATAGAGTCTGAAAAAGTAGCGCTTGCTGCACAAAAATTAGCCTGTGTTCATCGGTTTGTTCTGCACTTTCTTCAGTTACTGTAGCTCGTATCGACAACGGCGTTCAGCTGCTGATCATCGACGTGCTCGGACTCTCTGACAGTAGCTTGGTAACTCTTTTTACGCCACAATCGTCCACCAGATGAAACTGAAGCCTACCAAGGAAGATGCACCGATCATCAAGCTCAGGTGATGCGCCGCCCCTCCGCTTGCTGTTGGCTTGGCCACTGCAACAGCACAGAATGCTCAGTTACAAGTTAAGTTTGAAATGATTTCAGATAGGGAGGTTTGGGCTGCCAATTCTGCATGCAATTCATACAGTGGAAAAACTGAAACAGATTTTTGTGTTATACTGGTATCGCTCTCTGTCAATTAATCTGTTGCTCTCATGTATTCGCTAGTGTTATTGCTCAAATTAATGGTGATAAAAGGAAGCACTAGCAGCGGTGAAGTGAGCAGGCGTTTGTATGGCAAGACCAAGCCAGCAATATTCTTGTTGTCCGAAGCACATATAGGGCCTGTAGAAGCAGCGGTACTGCCCGTGGATGCTGAAGAAGCAGCAGTACTACCTGCAGTGGCTGCACCTGCAAGAAGAATTAAAATCACCGTTGCTCAGCATGCCGTTGTATTACGACGTAAATGATCTCATGAGTTGAGATCTGACCGTAAGATCAGTGAACGAAGAGATCTACGGGGTGTTTGGTTTGAGGGATATATTATCTTATCTTAATTAGTATGTAATGGTCCATCATGGAATCATCTTATAAATTTGGTGGGGTAAAAATAATTCCTCATTTTGTACTAAGCTTGTGCTTGGGAGGTATGAGGTGCTAATTAATGGATTAGCCCATTCTTTCTCAAACCAAACAAATGAGTTAGGTCAAAGCGGTCCTTGGAACCAAACACCTTATTAGTAATTGAAAAGTGTAACTAACCCAGCCTAAAAGTGAAGAGTTTGTGTTAAAAATTAAAGATGGTTGAAAATCGATCATCATGGGGTCACTAGCTAGCTAGGTGAAGCTGACCAAACCCAGAATGGTATGGTGAGTGTGGACCAAACATTAGGCCATATCCAACAACGAATTATTCAAGTTAGTACATGAGCCACTACAATTATAATTTGTGCAAGGATTTCAATTAATATTTAAGTTTCATTGTTTTTACGTTGTACAACATTTATTATTTCCTGTTTCTATCAATCCGCTTTCTCACCATCATCATTGGAAAAATCTCGCTGTTTTTCAACTAATAATCCAAGTAATTCTTGATGCTGTTAGCTTAATTAGCAAGATGATTAAAGCCATTAGTTTTTACCTTATGAAAGATCACCCATGGCATGCAAATGTCTTTGTCCATGCAAGGTCCAAACTGAAAAGGAAAATAATAAAAAAAGAATATCTACAGATTTACATAGTATTTTTTTCTCCCCTTATATATGGACATATACAAGTTGAAGTTGGTCATCACAGAACAATCAAGCGACCAACCAAGACCCAACACACTCAACTCTATAATGCCTGGCTCCAGTGCTGCTCCTCCCCTCCTCGTCCTCGCGGCCGCAGCCGCCACCGCCTTGCAGGCGAAATCCTGGCCGGCCCCCACCGACTTCATCCGCAAGTCGTGCCGCGCGACGCAGTACCCGTCGGTGTGCATGCAGAGCTTGTCCTCGTACTGCGCCGGCGGGTCGCCGCCGCGCAGCCCGCGGGAGCTGGCTCGCGCAGCGCTGGCCGTGAGCGCGGACCGCGCTCGGTCGGCGTCGGCGTACGTGGGGCGGCTGTAAGGAGGGCCGGGCGGCGGCGGCGCGGGCCCCGTGCGCGACTGCCTGGATAACATGGTGGACAGCGTGGGGCACCTCCGCGAGGCGGCGCAGGAGCTGGGCGAGAACATGGGCCGCGCCGGGTCGCCGGGGTTCAAGTGGCACCTGAGCAACGTGCAGACCTGGTGCAGCGCCGCGCTGACCGACGAGAACACCTGCCTCGACGGGCTCTCCCGCAGCGTAGACGCTGGCACGCGCGCCGCCATCCGGGGCAAGGTCGTCGAGGTCGCCCAGGTCACCAGCAACGCCCTCGCCCTCGTCAACAGGGTCGGGCCCGGCTACTAGCCCACCCTCCGATCTGAGCTACAACAACAGCAAGATCTGAGCTGGCTCATCAGTACATCGTCGATAGACTGGGTGGGATTCATAGGGCCTGTTCTTCCTCCTTCCTCGATCTGTAATGTCGTTGCGCTTGCTAGCTCCGGCATTATTTTGCAGATTGTACGATAGCTACCAGTTAGTTTAACGTACGAACGGGACTCTTAATTATTCGTCCTCTTCACAGTACCACTTCTGTCGTCTAATGGGGAGGTTTAAGACTAATTAAGCTGGGTTACATATGATCTAAGGCTAAGCAAACCTACGTACGTTAGTTATTCGTGTCTTGTTGCGCCATGAATTTGAAAGAAAAAAAATACACGAGGAGCTAGCATTCGGACAGAGAGAGCTCGAGCCCTTATTTAAGAGCATCTCTAATAGCTCTACTTCAGGTATCTTTTAGCTACATTGTATTAGTAAATTCCTATATAAAAGAAAGATGAGATGAGGAAAGAGAATATGCTATGTTTTATGGAAAAGACAGTCCCAGTACATAAACCATGTAAATGGTAATGAAATATGAGGAAACAAATGTGATGAAATAATATAAAATAGTTAGAGAAATTAATTTGAGAGATAAAATATTGGAGATGTGGTCTCTAATGATGTTTTTAGGTAAGATAAAAACCTTAAAGACAATCTTAAAAGATAGACTATTATACATACCCTAAGAGCCTGAGTTGGCAACTTGTACTGCCTATCAATCTTAGGTCTTTGTTCAAAACAGTTTTTGGCCACCAGCTTCTACTTTTTAGAAGTCAAAATTCGTTTTGAATGTGTTGACTTTTTATGCTAGTTTTTCCCTTTTTTTCTTTGTATTGTCCATGAAGATATACATTTTTTTTAGTTTTTTCTCATTTTTTTAATTGAATGCCTCAGCCAAAAGTTAACTGTCGCTATAGTGCTTGTCGATATTCTAATATCGATCTTACATATGATTTGTTTGGATTCGGAGAAACTCTAGAAGTTCGGTGTATGATCATGTAGAGTAGAGACACATGAATTTTTATACAGATTCGAGGCTTCTCCTGAGACAATAATAACCCTACGTCCTGTATGGCTATTGCTCAGAATGATCTTTACAATTAATGCGAAAGGTCTAGCATTATCTCCCGATCCAATGTGTTTCAATCTAATATGTCTCGATCTCTTCCTCTCCGACGTCAACCTTTATATAGTCGACGAAGCGATGGCCCGTTGTCCCATGCCAAAAGACACCTCAACGTTTCAGATGATAACAGTTTGACGGAAGTTACTGTCAGAGAGACGTAGTGGCTCGTTCGCCATGCGACGGTTGTTGTCAAAGAGATCGTATGGAGGAAGGGATCAACAACCTGTGAGTTCAGGCGGACGACGGCGGTGATGAAGCGCCTTCACCATCGTGCCCCTGTAGTCCCATGTCCACAGAGACGAGCAAGAGCACGTATGAGCTGCGTCTGGCCTCCATCGGCTCATACCATCCGCCAGTGTCCATCGTTCACCTGTCGTAACAAACTACACTAACCTCGTAGTATTAACTTCCTATCGGCATCCCGCGCACGTCGCCGCACTTTTCTCGCTACTCGAGCTGTCCCCTACTGCAAATAATTCATAATGATTTTGATAATTTACATGGTATATCGATTTAAATGCCTATATAGCAATTACAATGGTGCATATGTTTTTCCAACGTACTAACGATATCACATTTATTCGTATTTAAACATAAATATTACATATTATTGTTTTTTACAAAGCAAATTATGAAATTATAACAAAAATATTGACTGAATTTTGTAATACCTACAAATATCGACGCACGATTAATCTGTACGTAACGTTGACTGAATTTTCTACAACTATAATTTTGTACGCATGTCAATTTGCTAACGATATTAATTTTATAGAACTATGTTCGCTAAATTATACACAACTAAACACTACTACGCCTGCTAATTTCCTAAAACTATATTAGCTAAAATTTCTATACCAAAAATTGAACTATTTCTACCTACATCTACAATTTTATACTAACACTAACAGTAAATAATATGTCAACTACATATACAATATTTCAAATACAACAAAAAATTACCCAGGGTTGCTTCTTCCTCTCATCTCCCTCTCCTTCCTCTCCTCTCCTCTCCCTCTCCTTTTCTCCCCTCCCGTTCCTCTCCTCCGCCGTCTCCTTTTCTTCTCCCTCTCTTCTGTTCTTTCTGTGATTGTTGACGGCGCGGTCGATAGCGGCCTCCCTTTTATCTCCGCTTCCAGTCGCCGAACCGTTGGGCGACTGCAGTTGCTGTCACCTAACGGTTCGGCGACAACAATAATTCGTCCAACGACCGGCGGATTGCTTGCGTGTCGCTTAGCCGTTGGCGCGAGAGGCTTCAGTCACCCAACTGTTAGGCGACTGGAATATATTTCTATAAAAAATATAGGCGTGGGTATATTTTTGTTATTTCGAATAAAAAAATATTAATTTTTTCAAAAAAATCCAATATAATATATAGTACGGTCGCCCTGCTAGCCGAAGCAATGCGCCCTTAGGGCATCCACAGTGTGCAAAAATAGGGGATCTTAAGCCACCTTAAGGTCGACCTTATACATTACAGGGGTGACCTTAAGCAGGCCATAAGCAAAAAAACCTTAAGACCGGTCTCAAGCTAAAGACACGCCATAAGCATTAAAATACATTTTTTTATCGACAAGTGGGACCATCTTAAGGCGCAGTGGGTTATATACATTCTGACGTTGACCCTTAAGGTTTAGATGGGACCCACCCAAGACCTTTTGGGTCATATACACTATGGATGCCCTTATTGCCTCTCCTTCTAGTACTGCTCGCCTCCTCGCCCATGGCCGCCGCCGCCACGCACCCCTGCTGCTGCAAGCCTTCCTCCGCGCAGCCAAACAAGCGGCAGCGCGCGGCGCCGGCGCATATGGACGACATTGCCCAGTCACAGCCGCTGCTCCCGGGGCTGCCGGACCACCTGGCGCAGCTCTGCCTCTCGCCGCTCCCGCCGCGCCTCCTGCACGCCGTCTGCCGCCCGTGGCGCCGGCTCCTGTACTCTCCGTCCTTCCCGCCTTTCCTGTCCCTATACGCGCTTCTCGACGACGCCGACGGCGGCGTCTCCTTCGCGGCCTACGACCCGATGGCCGGGCGGTGGGACGCGCTGCCCCAGCCGCCGATGCCGTCGCCGCCCCCCATGCTCTGGCACCTGTCGTTCCTCTCCCGACGGCTGCCGCTCCAGTCCGTGGCCGCCGCGGGGCGCCTCGTCCTCGTCGCGGGCTCCACGCAGTCGCTCCAACCGGCGCTGTCCCGCCCGCTGGTGTTCGACCCGGCAGCGCCCACGCCGCGCTGGCTGCTCGGCCCGCGGATCCCGCTCGCCCCGCGCAGGTGGTGCGCGGCCGGCGCGGCGCGCGGGCGCGTGTTCATCGCGGGGGGAGTGGGCGCCGCCTACGACCCGGCTGTCGCCCGCTTCGGCGCGGTGTGGGACCCCGCGACGCCGTCCGCCCAGTGGGAACCGCTCCCGCCGCTGCGCGACGGGCGGTTCCGCCGGGACGCCTCGGTGGCCGTCTGCTCGAGCGGGAAGGTCTGCATGGTCAACCTCCGCAGCCGCGGGGCCAAGGAGGGCGCCGTGTTCGATCTGCGCGCCGGCCGGTGGGAGGACATGCCGCTCGGCATGCTCGCCGGGTGGAAGGGCCCCGCGGCGGCGTCCCCCGACAGCGGAGACGATCTTCGTGGTGGACGAGGAGCGCGGGGCGCTGAACGCGTACGACTGGGGGAGCGACCGGTGGAGGACGGTGGCGGAGGCGGAGCGGCTCAAGGGCGCGGCGGAGATTGCGGTGGGCGGCGGCAGGGTTTGCGTGGTGGCCGGCGGCGGCGCGGAGGTGGTGCTCGTGGTGGACGTGGCGCGTAAGGCGAGGAGGGATTCCACGGCGCCGCCGCGCATGTGGGAGGTGGCGGCGCCGGCCGGGAAGCGGGTGGTGGCCCTGCACGTGCTACCCAGGGTGACCCGCCCCGACTAGCTCTTCCTCCCGCCACGTCTCGGTGCATGCCGTGTACTACCACTCTATTGATTTCTACAGCACGTTCTCGTAAATTCGGGATTTAAATTTCGTAAGCTTTGATCATCAGTTAGTCCAATAATACATAGATCCCGTGACATCAAACTATAGGTTCGGTTCTTTTGAGTTATTGCTTTAGATTTTAGTTTTTGAATTCTAGTTATTCGTGAGAGACATCACGCAGAGAGAAAAAATTATATGTAATTTTAGTCAATATAGTTGAAATTGATACAGTGTATACTTCAACCTATCTCTAGACTCTATCTTAAAAAGACGCATCGTTTAAAAGTTAGCTCCTATAGCAGCAAATCAAAAGACGAAAGTCTAAGTAAAAACGAATCCACCTGTAACTTTAGATTTCTATTTGAAAGCACTTCCTTGTGATTACAATTTTGTAACTGTAATCAAAGTAGTGTCAAAGAAATCATTCAACTTTCAAAATCGCACCAGATCAAACAGCGGAGGAAGTACAATCCAACCTGCCGTCTCTTCCTGCTGCGAATCCGTACTGCCTACTATTTTGTTTCCAAAACTTGCTCTTTTTGGAGTTCGTCAGAATTTGATTCTTGCATGCTTGTGTTCAAACAAAATATGATTCTAGATTTTGTGAGATACTACTGCACTACATACGTGATTATATAACGCCTGGATTTACGGCGAATTGAATTGTTGAATTCAATTTTCATTTCTCGTGTTTCGGTATGGTGTCGGTTTTTCTCGACTTTGTTGGGTTCTGTTCGTCGGAAATCAAACGCAACAGTAGTAGATCCCTTTGCGATGGATGCCAATCGCTTTGAATTGGCATGATTGGAATGGTTCAAGTATTGTACACTTTTTTTTGTAAAGACCGTTGATCTTTTTCCGATACAAATTTGCTTTCAACTTAGTTAAAATATTATTTGCTAAATTGTAGGGAGAAGAAATGACTAGTGATGACGAGCCATAGAAAATTGTAGTAAGCTAAAGGCGTGGAGTGAAGGTATAGTCATATGAAATGAACCTATGTTACTGTTTCTTTTGTTGAATTGAAGCCTCTGATCAACATTCAGTCTCTCTGTGTACCTTATGTTACTGCTATGCATGTCCTTTTCTGTATGGTGGTGCTTACAAGTAAGGTAAAAATACCACTCGGGGAATATCTTCTAAAGCCTCTTGGATTTGATTGGATCAGATCCATTGATAAGATGTGCCTTGCCTCATGAACAGTCAAGCACTTTATTTTCTTTTCTTTTGTCAGCATTTTTCTATGTTATCTTGAGGTGCCTACTCCAATGAGTGGCCATGATCCTATCTTGCTAGTTGCTATCATTTTGTTACAGTTTAGAGAATCTGTAGACAAAATGTTTCTCATGATGGACGAAGCTTTATCATGTGAAATACTGAGATAATGTGTTTCTGTTTTGCAGATATTCATGAACCCCTTATTAGAGGAGATGTATACAAGCTACAGCTTTGATCTCCCATCAAAAGGATATCTTCATTGGTTGGGGTTAACATGTCAGTTCAGTATTTTGTCACAATTCGTTCTTTAGGATGATCAGTCTCAGGTAGCAGTTATCGATTATCATAGTCCTGGGGCTTGTTTGCCCCCCACATCTTCTGTAAAAATTATATATAATGCTCAACAGACAAACTGCATCACTTAGTCTGTACATAAACTGAAGTACCGAACTACCTTCAAATCTAGAAATTCAGATATGTGCTCCATTCTCTTTTGGAGGAATTGTATGAAAGTGCAATGGCACAAAGGATCTGATGTTGATAAAGAAAGTGAGAGAGAAATGCATCTGATGCTAAAGTGTGATGAAAGCTACATCAAACAGATAGGCATCACGAAAGGATAGTTGCTTGCATTGAGATTGGATCGACCTGGAAGGTTCAGGTTTATATTGTCTCTTGTCCTTGTGTTTGCTTGGCCGACACTGATGCTAGCATCATTGGTGCAACGGCTACCGTGCATATTCTTAGCAGCTCTAGTGTACAACATGTTTTTGCCATGATGTGATATCGTGATGAAGTACATTATCAGGTTGTTTACTGCTTGGTCAGTGGTCACTGCCTCACTGGTATACCTGATTTCGGGGAAGAGCTTGGTGTTGGCGTATCGCTTGCTGCCGCCGTGTATTGTCAATTTCTTCTCATAAAATATTTCTTTTACATGTTTGTGTTATATGTCCATATTATGTATTTTCGATCCGAAACCGTTATGTATTCATACCGACGGTACTATGTCTAAAACTCCGAATATTTCAAGTTCACATTCATATCTAGTCTTACCCCGAATTCAAAAAATAAATGTGGATTAGAATACAATTTAAGCATTATCCATCCGAATCTAATCCGATTGCAACCCTAGTAGGTTCTTCCTTCTAGAGGTGCAAACGAGGCGGATAATAGCTTTTCTGTTTTCGCCGGATTGTACACGTGGATCGCGGCCGGACCATAGATTTTGATTCCCGTCTCATCCACCGCTCTCGCGAGGTACCTGGCCCATGCTCGGCGTTATCTCCAAGGGAATCCGCGGGCCGTCAGCGATGACAACAAACAAGCGACGATCATGCCTTGGCCCAGCCTGTGCTGTGCGGGCCAGTCGGATATCAAGGCTTCCTTTGCACGTGCCATGTTTGTTACGCACGGATCGTCTTACGCACGGATCGTCGTGACCTAGTCTTGTCGATCGATCACTAGCTTACATGGATTGCCCTTGTTTCTTCTTTTTAACTCGTGTGTGTTGTTTCCTTTCCCTTCTTTAGGATCGAATGGCGTAAACAGAGAAAGTGAATGATCATCTCCGCTTTTTTTATACTGAAAACAAATCTCAAACTAAAAGAAAAACAATCTAAATTACCGGATGTAGATTTTGACTGCAAGTCGTTCGACCACTCGCTCGACTGCTCGCTTGACCTCCTTTGTACGTAGTTCAAATCTTCCTCCACTCAAAAGCTTCTACCGCTCGAATGAGAACAAACCAAAGACAACACCGCGCTCGTAAATCGTGATGTGATAACATACCGACGAGAACACAGCAAAGCGATGCTCAAAAAAACTCACCATGCTTTGATTGAGACAATGAGACACCATCGGTGGTGATTTCTTTCTTCGAGAACTGATATGATATTTTATTTCTATATCATGTTTATAGCTACAAAGCGTCATCATGGCACCTCTAAAAACTCTAGCACAAACCTTTCAAAGCGCCTCTCTCTCCTGCTTTTATATGCTAGAGCCCTAAACCGTATTCACCTTAAACACGGACACGAAATCCTATATCTTCCGAAAATCAAGGGATCAAAAAATCTTCCCACTATAGGTTTTAACCAATCGCTAAACCTTCCAAGTTATGGATTCTATCTATAACTCTCTAATCTCATCCCATAACGAAGCCTCCAGGATTGCACCTCCTGTATCTTCATCATGCATCATCACCTTTCGTGTTGAAGCCTCCGGAAACGCACCTCCCGTATCTTCTCCACGTATTATCCTCACGTGTTGAAGCCTCCGGGACCGCACCTCCCGTATCTCCATCACGCACCATCAATCCCCATATCGAAGTCTTCTGGACCGCACCGCCTGTAGATTCTCCACAAATCACCACCTCTGATCTCCACGTGCTCCAGCGTGAGCCCGATCACCTCGCGTGACATCTTCGATCGCCTGGATCTTAGATTTCCCCATCCTAGTCCCGGTCCTCCTCGTTACGGACTATGACCATCTCCACACCAACCTGTACATGCACATCAAAGACCAAAGAATATTTTTCCGATATAAGGTCTTCATAACTTGATCGTCATCAGTCCACACAGACAAACCACACAGTTAACAACCCACAAACATCAATAAGGTCATCCACAACTATAATTTCTATCACTACCTAGAAATCAACCCAGACTACTCATTACGAACACTAATTCCATCGCTTTCTAAAACACCAACTTCAAAGCACTCATTATGACCGGCTATACCTTCCATACAAAGTCCGGTGGCTGCTTCGTCCCTGTAAACTTCTTCCCTCTTAACTGAAAGGCAGAGCTCTCGCCGTTTTCTTAGAGAAAAAAAGAAGCGATCAGCCAGAGCCTGGTACCGTCTGAGACACTGTTATGAATAGTTTCAACGTGGCAACTCTCAAGGAATTACCGTGGAATCAAGTAGTTCCAGAGATTTTATTTGCATTTTCATGTATTTCCAGAGAATAATGTGAGATATTACGTTAACATGCAAAAAGTGATGTCAGAATTGGTGTGGATCACAATCTATTACTATTATAAAAGAAGGAGTTGGTGGTTGTATGTTCATTCTCCTCCAACCGCTCTATTCATTCAACTTCTTACTATTCTCTACTTTTCAACTAATCAAACCAACTCTCTTCTATAGCATGATTAGATATATATTTAATAAATTTCGTTGCAACGTACGGGTACGTAACTAGTATGTAACTAAAGCTAACTTGGAGTTTAACGCTCCGAACTTAGTTACTTCCAAGTGGCTAGTTTCCTCCAGAAACTGGCCTTATACCTTTCTTTTTCCTTATGAAGGGTAGATAAACAAAAATGTGGAGTTGACTTCGCAAGTTCGAATGATAGTAGCAGACTAGCAGGTCGGTTAAGGCCATTCTTTTTGGTCATGACTTATGGTTTTAATTCATGACTTGTGACTTTTGGTACGCTTGTACGAGAGATTATAGAATAATAGAAATTCACATGCGGTTTTTGTCAATATAAATGAAGTCAATAAAGTATGTACTATAATTAACTAGTAGACCCTATCTTGAAAAAATACTTCGTTTAAAAGCTAGTTACTGTAGAAAAGCCGAAAAGCAGCTTTTAGAATCTGAAAAGAACAGGGGCTAAGATGATGAATATCAGCATTGTGTAAACTTGTGCTGTATTTTAGGGGATGACAACTAGCTGTTTCACATTTCTAGCTCGCAAGTACCAACACTGTTATATCATTACACCCACTCTTACACTCCTGATTGTCCAAATCTTTAAAAATAAATTACTCTTCTTTGTTTTCTGCTGATTTCAGCGACTGAACAAGCATAGCCGGAGAAGAGCGGTCATGGATACGGTAGCCCCAAAACAGGCAGTAGCTAGCTAGTTGTCACTTGATTTACCTATGGAAACGCATGAACTCTTGCTAGTACTACTGAAGTCCGAATACCTCGGTTGTCACTCTACACTATGACCAGCCATCACATGCAATGACGCAAATTATTGTCCATCAATGCCGCAAGATGTACATGGCTGGGTTTTTCAGCCTTTTAAGTTTATAGTTTTTTAGTTTTTCTACAATAACTGACTTTTAAACGGTGCATCTTTTTAAGATAGGGTCTACAAGTTGATTGTAGTAAACACTATACCGACTTCAGTTATACCGACCAAAATCGTATTTGACTGTCTCTCCCTTCGTACTCTCTTGTGAACAGTCAAAATTTAAAAATCATAGACCAAAAATCAGAGTCCAAAAGAACCCACCCTACTCTCATCCAGCCCAGTCTAACTAGCATTCCTTGGTACAATGAGTAGGATCCAAACCCAAATTATAAGGCTATAGGAACAGCGGGAACAGCTTGTTCGCCCTTGGACCTTAATCTCAGGCTAATTACTACTCTACGTTCCCAACGAAGCCGATCACTTTCTTTCACCCAGCACTCAGCAGCTTGTTTCCCTTGATTGTTCTCTCTCCCATGCTCATCCATTAATACTAACCCGCTAGCCGCGACCGCAAAGCGATAAACTATACAGTTTTGTACTAGTTCCATTCGTACTACTACATGATAGCAAATGAAGGTGTTATGGAACAGCAGCAGCAGCAGCTTGAAGGTGAGGGGCCATGCGCCAGCCGAATTGCGACTGACATTGGCCGTCATCTCTACCAAAAGGAAGCCCAACGCCTACTTTGCTATCTTCGTGTAAATATGTTGGGGAGTAGCATACTCCATAGCAGCATTACTATTACTGATTCAGCGCACTTGGATACATAACTGTTTGTACATGCTATCAGCCTCACATCATACAATCACGTTTCACCTTCTCACAGTTCCGAAGGAAATTGTTGTTCACAAGTTACAAGCAAAAAAAAAAAACAACAGGTCCACTCTGCTAGTTGTGTGGATAACTCCCAACGACGCCAGAACATTGCGCAAGGCTACTAATCCGGCAGGGCAGTCCCTCTTTCCAAGTTGTTCTTGATCTCGAGCGTGTACTTGCCAAAGGCCCTCTCGACCTTCTTGTTGAAGTGCTCATTCCGGTCGTTGATCGAGTCGATGTCCTTGTCTTCGTTGAACTTGCGCCTCCTGCTGAACGATTTCCGCTTCTCGTCCCTCTCTTTGAGTTCATTGACCATTCTGTCGATGTTTCCTTCCGGAACCTTAGACACCTGTGCAATGCAGACATAGCAAACCATCAATTGCAGTATCTTTTCTACGAGGACCTATGCAAGCCCACAAAGCATTTGTTGAATGTGATTGCAGTACCTTCCCATACTGAAGACTTGAAGCGTCACGATAAAATTCAGGATCAGCTTCCTTTGCTTTGTTGTATGCATCCATGTCAACTTCTATATCCTTGGTCCTCTTTTTGTATGCATCGTACAAGGTTTTCTGATTGAAAACTGCAAGCATTAACACCTCACTCAGATGCATGTAAAAGATTTTCTTTTCTTACAAAAAGGTGCACCCTGACTCCTCGACCTACCATGTGTAGTTAATTGCAAACCGTAAATCCAAGTCATTCTACCTTCAGACTGGAAAAGCATAGATGACACTCAGACAGCAAAGCTTGAATAATTTAATACTCCCATCACCATTTTTTTATTGAGTATTAGGCACCTTAACCTAGTTTGCTGGTTCAATGCACATATGCAGGATCAACTGAGATGGGCAGATAGTTATCGAATAAACATGGCCAAAAAAGTACCGTTAGTAACTTTCTATGTTCCTCTATTTTCTGGCTTGAATACAAACACATCAAACTGTAGAACAATTACCATCTATAAGAATTATCCAAAGAGAAAGAATCAACACTATAATGCCAAATCTGATGTTCTCACAAAACAGTCCCACACTGACATTGTAATCTAGATCCTAATCAAAATGGAGCAGGAATTCACCAGAGATTAAGCAACACCCAGGTGGCGGTTGTCCAATGAACATGTAGTTGTATATTGTCAACTTTCACACATATCATTGCAATATAACTGCTCATGCAATTTTCCATACTAATACTACACTGAACTAACACTTTAGTTTTCTCTACCAATCAAACGCACTGTGGATATTAGAGTGAAGAGATAAGCTCACCATCCCACCCATATGGTGCAGGTTCCTTCTCCCACTTCTTGTATTTTGCTTCTGCTGACTCCTGCGTATCAAGCATGTAAGACATTGACATGTCCAGCCCATTCGAGTCAAGCAGCTTCCCGATCTTCTTTTTCCTGTCTTCCAGCCACTTCTGCTTAGAAACACCTCTACTCTCTGGGCGAGGCTCCATCCTCTTCTTCTCCGCAACCATCGCCTGCTGATTTGCCTTCCTAGCCTCGTTCTGCAGCACAATCAAACACCATAGGTATGAATATCCTAAACTGCAGATGCACCGGCTGCATTAGCTAAATGACGGACACGGAATCACCAATTCACCGTACCATCTTAAGCCGCAGCTCGAACAATTTCTTCTGCTTTTCGGTCATCTGCGGGTAACCATCATCTGCGCCGGCGTCGTCCTGCCGCCCTGCATCAGCATCACCATCAGCTTGCTCTGGGGCGACGTCAGATTCGCCAGACCCTCCAGCAGGCGGTTCTTGCTCCCCACGCTCCGATCCTAACAAAAAAGGAAAAAATTGATCATATACCCTCCATTTAGATGGAAATTGAGGATTTACCCTCCTGGCCCACAAGTCAGTGACTTATGATGACCCTACATGTCATTGAGATGTGGAGGGTAAATCCTCAATTTCCCAACTAAAGGGAGGGTATATGATCCAATCTCCCAACAAAAAGTCAATCAAGCATGCAATCAGCTTCAGGACGGAATAAATCACCCCAACTAATATCTATCGGCGAAGAATCTAGGCACAATTATTGAAGCTACAAACGAGAAGAAGAGGTCGCTACCGAATTTGGCGTCGGCGATCCTCTTGAAGCAGTACTCGGAGCAGTGGTGGTAGGGGTTGGATGCGTTGATGCAGTCGGGGTGGACGGTGCGCTCCTCGGGGAGGTCGTCGTCGAGGCGGCGCTTGGCCTCGTCGATCTTGCGGAGGCAGTAGTCGGAGCACTCGTGGAACGGATTCGACGAGTTGATGCACTCCGGCCGCGACTTCCCCACCGCTTCCTCCTCCTTCCCCATAGCGCCTCCGGATTCGGCGTAACCCTAGATTAGCTTGGCTTCGCTTCCGCCGGAGACTTGGCTCGCGTGGGGATTGGAGGAGCAGCGGCGGCGGCGAGGCGCTCTTGGGGTGGGCCTGGTTTTTGGACGAGGTGGGTTGCTGAGGCCTCTTCCTTGGGTTTCGAGTATCAATTTGGACCAGGCCGACATGGGCTTCCCGCGCGCGGATTCCGCTGCCAATTTGGCCCAACCCCTCAGGATCGAGCACCGTTCTTTCTACCCACAGACTTGGCAACTAAATTTTGGCGTGATGCCAAACCAGCCACCTGCCCGTGCATTTATGCGAATAGTTTTATTTTAAAAATTATAGTATCAAATGGTATAATTTACATACTCGAGAATAGTATATTTGAATTTTAAACACATCATAAAATTGAAAACGATGGCAGAAGCTTGAAGGAAAATACACCCGAGGAACGTGATCGAATAACAAATTTTGAACGAAAAAATTATCAAGCATAATAAGTTGTCTGACTTCTCACATGCCTAACTACTACCATCGTGCATGCATGGATAAGAAAGAAATAAAAAAAAAACTCGCTCCGTTACCAACCAGAGCAGAATCGAGCGTGCCCGGAGCGACTTCTTTTTCGTCCTCGTGCTGTGACACGTGTGAACCATAAATACAAAGGGGGCGCGACCGCAACTCCGCGACCACCCGTGTGTTTTTTTTTTATCAACCCACGTCATCCCGCACATCAGCTATGCGTACATCGAAAATCTTTTTTTGGTCAAAAAAGAAATGGGAGCCCTGAGTTGGACGGCTCCAACCCATCGTCTCAAAATTCCAAGCTCCAGTAGTTTCTCATCTGCTAGTAGCAGGTCTTGTAGTTTTCAGTTTTTCTCCTGTCCTGACTGCTTGATGCTGACCGTACCTCCCATCATGCCACAGATTCTAGAAGGAAAAAAAACATCTCCATGATGCCATGACCAAAAAAGATTTCCAACTGGAAACCGAAGCCCATGCTTGTCAAATAGCTTATCTCAAAATGAGCCGTTCCTTGTTCATCGATGACAGAATAAAAGGGGAAAAATAAATGCCCACAAATCTTGGTTTTCAAGCACGACTTGCTAACAAACATCGATACGCCCCTTCTCTTCCTCTTCTAACAAACATAAAGCAAGACACTGATGAATGGAAAAAAAACTGGCTTGGTGGGTGCCAAATTATAAGCTTGCGATATCTTACAGAAGAATAGGATGCTTCTATTTTTACAACCTTCAGGCAATAAACTATGGGCCTGTTCTTTTTTACTCAAGTTTATAATTTTTGGTTACGGCTTGTGACTTTTAGGTTGTTTGTGTGAAAGATTACAGAATAATAGAAACTCACGTGCGATTTTTGCCGATATAAATGAAGTCGGTACAGTACGTACTACAATTAATTAGTACACTCTATCTTGGAAAGATACTTTATTTAAAAATTAGTTATTGTAGAAAAGCCAAAAATCAGTTTTTAGAAGCTAAAAAGACCAGGCCCTATACTGGCCTATATATGTGACTGTTTGGTCAAGATGTACTAAACGAACAAGAAGGTTGTAGTATTTTTCTCAAAAAAAAATCACAATGAAGGTCACAGTAAATATCTTGTAACAATGCTGTAAACACAGAGGAATATTGCAGTAAATCTGTTCAGGTTCGGTAACGCACAATACAGTCGTAAATGGTGCAGTAAAGAGGTTGTAGTAATTCAACTATAATGACATAGTAAACACACAGAGAGATTTTACTACGTTTGAGATATGCTCGGTGATTTTATTACACCTTTTTGGCGTAGTACCGTTTCCTCTTTCAGTTTTTATTACAGCGCAAATGCATTTATCATATATTAGCGAAACTTATATCATTTTGTTTCTCGTTGTCAGTAACGTAGGTATGGAAACAAAACCATAGAACACATTGAGCACGCTTGTCTATTCAGCACCTATACACCAAAATTCCATATCTGAAGTTTGGACGTTTATAGCATTGTATATCCAAAAAATTCTAAATATAGCTCCCTACACACCAAAATTCCATTTCTGGCTCCCTTTGCGACCGTGGGACCCCCTGACACCGTCACATGTCTAGTCGTGCGGTCCGAGACCGCACGACTGCATTGTAGCAGGGGGACGTGCGGTCCCGAAGTGCACATTACCACTGTATCGCATGACTGATTTATATATGCTCATATTCTCCTGCTATAGTGCAATCGTGCAGTCCTGGACCGTACGATTTAGCTACAGTGTAGTCGTGCGGTCCGGGACCGCACGACTGGACACGTGTCAGCGCCAGACAGTCCCGCGGTCGTAAAGGGGGCTAGAAATGAAATTTTGATACGTAGAGAGCTATATTTGGAATTTTTTGGATATACAGTGCTATAAACGTCCAAACTTCGCAATATCTTGCCAGCCTAGCAGCGCAACAAGACACAATGTCACCAAAGAAACAAATAAATAAAGGAAGGCATGTGCTAATTATGTCCATTGTTGTCAGATGTTTTTGTATCCAACTATTACATAAGATTGACTGACTGGGTTTTCAACAAAAGAAGAAGAAAAGATTGACTGGACGTCTAAGTAACACATAAGAAAGTTCAAAACTTGACCAAAGAAAAATCATATAAAAGTGGTTGTAGATGGAAATGCATTCGGTAACTAAGCTTTACTAGTACGCCACATTTGATGTGGGGGACATGACAGGATTCAAACAAAAACAAAAAGAAAAATGCCCAAATAACCAAACAGGGCAGTCACCCAAACAAAAAAACCAAACGTATGCTAAGCTGTTTTTGACTGTTGTAAAAACTTTAAAATTTATCCAACACAAAGAATTGTGCAATAGTTTCCGCTCTGAGATATTCTGTTGTTAGGAAACATGTATGTACTAGTTGACCATACGGGATAATGCAGTAGACAGCAGTGGCCATTGGTAAGCCTCAATTGTGATCTGGGGTCATAGGCCTTTGGCGGAATAACACAGTTTCTCAGAGTTCAAGTATTTGACAAGGAAATCTGAAAGACATGCAATCCAACAAACAAGTTCTCTTTATGTATTAAGCATGAATGCATATGGAAAACAAAACCACAGAACACATTGAGCACGCATGTCTATTCAGCCCCTACAAGGAAATTGCAAATAAAGAGTTTTAGATACTTCATGGTCTTTTGGGGAGCGTGAAAGCTGATTTGCCTATGGCTAGGTCATAAGTGCATTACTTGAGTTAATATATGTGGAACATTAATTTAGCACTTGATTGAAAGGTGGACTCGGTCAAAAGGAATTTGGCTAGTTGACATTTTACAACTACCAAATTTTAACCAACCAGGGTCTTGAATGAAGTGTTAACTCAGTCAAAAGGACTTAGCAAGTTGAAATTTACAACTGCCAAATCTTGGCTTCATAAAATGCTGCCCATGTTAAGTAAAATATGTTTGGTCCATAGATATCCAACTGAAGAATTTACTTTCTTAATATATCTTCAATTGACACGAATGATCAATGACTCTCTCACAATAGAAAGAGATTGTATGTACATTGCCTTACTACCTGTCACCCTTTCTCTTACAATATTCCCCACACTTGTGGTAGGGGTTGGATGCGTTGACGCAATCAGGATTGATTTCTCCTGTCTGCTCCGCTTTCAAAACAGCCTTGCCTTTACTTGAGTCTGGAAACAAACAGAAAAATAGTGAAGCATAAATACGACTGCCAATGGACCTTACATCAATGCCTCGTATCCATGTATACACCATTATCATTTTGAGGGTAACTAAAGGGCCACACCTGGCTTGCTTGCATTTTTCTGCTCCGGTTCACTCAAATGATCAAAGCAGTACTGGGCGCATATATGGAATGGGTTGGACGCATTTGGGCAGCTCGGATCCACCTTCCAATTTGGCATCGCTGTAATTTCCTTCCCCCCTGTAACGGTAACCAACATCAGTTAAGACAAATGCCAATTGAAAGTACAAAAAGAACCCTCAGTTGCACATCTCAGGTATTTTCTCAAGAAAAAAAGGCATATTTAGGTAGAACGCATGCAGATGCACCCTCTATAACGGATGTAATCGCACAAAATAAAATTCCTAATAATTCACAGTTGCCAGCATCAATCAATATGATAATTCAGCACAGCATTGCAATGCAACTGATTAAGACATGCGATCCATATCAACAGAGGAAGCCCACTAGTTCATGCTACCTTCCTTGCGCGGGGACTTTTTACCTGTCCCCTTCTGCTGCTCCACCTCCCTCATCTTGGCAGTACAATACTCCGCGCATTTATGGAACGGATTGGTGGCATTTGGGCACCTTGGATCCGCCTTCTTGCTGCCCCCCGACTTGACGCTGCCATCTGCCACAACCAACCAAGGGAACACGGCAATTATTACCGCAAACACATACACCAATAACCCCAACCGCCCAAGATGCCAGGCAGCCAATACAAGAGAAGAGAGGTTGTGGGTAGCAAGTGATGAAGCAAGCAACAACCTTCGGAGGACGACGGGGAGCGGCGGGAGAAGAGGGATATGGGGGAATTGCCGCCCTCCGGCAAGCGGGTGGCCTCGGCCATCTTGGCGAGGCAGTGGTCGGTGCAGACGTGGAAGGGGTTGGCCGCGTTGGGGCACCGGGGGTCCACCTTCTTGCCGTCCCCGTCCGAGCCTTCGCGCACTGCCGCATGCATAGAAATCGAAATTTTATTTTCATTGGTAAATTTCTTCTCACCAGGCCAGTCACCACCATGTTGTAACTAGTACAACCTCCTCTTGCTGTTACTACTACAGAGTACGAAGAGTTGGGGGAAGAGAAGGAAAGGGATCGACGGAGAAGCTCACGGAAGACGTAGAGCGGTAGGCCTCCGGAGCCGCCGTCCCTATCGCGGCGGCGCGGCCTGGGCTGCAGCTCGCCGTCGCTGTGCGCGCTCCCGTTCTGGGCCGCGCGGCCCGGCGGAGGCTTGGCCGCGGCGCTAGGTACCGGGACGGGGCAGTATTCGGCGCAGCGGTGGAAGGGGTTGGCGGCGTTGGGGCAGTCCGGGTTGACCGCCTGCCGCTGCCCCCATTCCCCTCCGGCTTCCTTGTACATCGCCGGCGGCCCCCCACCTACCTCCTCCTCCTCCTCCGGCCGGAACAACAGCAGCAAGAATAAACTTGAGGGTTTGACTTGTAATAAGATGTTGCGGAGAATTCAAAGGATGACGGGTACACGGAGAAGGATGGGATTGGAAGTGGAAGGAGGGGGACGCAAGGTGGAGGAGGTTGGCGTTGTGTATTTGTGCTGGATCGGAAGGTTGATGATGAGCGAGGAGGAGAGGAGTTAACGGAGCGGAAGAAAGGAGGATGGTCACTCGCGCCCCCTTTGTTTCTAACTTTTGTATTGCGAATATACTACTCCCATCCCATCCTCCATGGGATACGGTGATTAATAAAACGGCGATGTACTACTCATGTGTTTTTTTTCATGAAGTCAAACAAGTTCAATGAGACAATAACTTAGAATGGGATTGAAGATGCATCTGTTGTATTGGTCATGGATGTAAGGATTGCACATTCCTGTTGACACTTCAGAATTGCATTTAGTTATGTCAGTTATTGTTAGCGTCCAATTTAAGTTCATGATCCTGCTCTCTTTCTTTTTCGTGAAGTCTCAGAACAAATATTTAGCACTCATGAAAGGAGGCAGATTGGAACTTCTGCATCTGGTGCATTTAAGCTCTTTATTTGCATTTCATCCCTGCTCGCGCCCATATCAGCAGGGAATCCGGCCGTGATCGAAGACGGTGGTGGCGAGGCAACCAAACCGGTCGACCAGCTCTCACGGCCGCCGAACCAGTGTCCGCCCGGATTAGTACTTAGTAGTAGTATTTCATAATGAATCTTCGTCTGATCACCCACCCTTCCGTGGATGAATGATACTTTCTCCGTGATATAAGCCCTAGCACGTATAGCTATAAAGTATATTATCTAAATAATATTAATAGAATTAGATGACATTGTGTAGATATAATACTATTTTTGGGAGATTGGAGCATTTGCCCTATACATAAATATGGAATTTGATGATTTGCCTCATTTGTCTCATTGACATGTGGGCCTTGGATCCACATATCATTGAGACATCACAGAGCAAATCATCAAATGCAATGAAATGTGTGGCAAAAAATCAATTACCTCTATCAGCAGGGAATCCGCCCGCGATCGAAGACACCGGTGGTGCGGTGAGGCAACCAAACAGGCCGACCAGCTCTCAGGGCCGCCGGACCAGTGTTCGGCCGACACCACACCATAGTGCAGCCGGCGCCGGAGATAAGAAAGCGCAGGCATCCGAGGTCCACCACCACGCGCCGTACGTAACAAAACCGCACCGCACCCCTTCCCTCCCTCTCGCCCAGCAATTCCCGGCCCCAATCACTGACCAGTTAGTTTTTCGGTGATCCCCATCGCGCGGCGCGGCGCGGCGCCCTTCGGCATGGCCTCCTCCAAGGGCGGCGGCGGCAAGCTATCGGCCGTCGACGCCATCCTCGCCGAGGCGACCGATCTGGTCGCGCTCGAGCAGATCGCCAAGCTCAACACCGCCCACCTCGCCGACGACTCCGCCCTCCCGTCCAGCCTCGAGTCCCGCTTCCGCAAGCTCAAGTCCCTCCCCACTGCCACCACCGCGCCCGTCAGGACCCTGGGCCGCAGCGCCACCGCGCCACCGCCGCACCACACCAACAGCCCGCCGCAACCGAACCCTCCTGCGCCTGCAGCGGCTGCCCCGACGGTCCAAGAACAGGGGCATGAAGACGCGGAGGCCGCTCAGAAGAAGGAGAACTCTCCGCTGCAGGCTCATCCTCCTGTGGCTACCGTCCCCGCGGTACAAGAGGAGGACCTGGAGCGGCTGTTCGGGCCAGGACGCGGCCGGCCGACGCTGAGGGAGCGGAACAGGAGGGACGACTCGCCGTCGCCGCCGCGCCAGGCGTGCTGCTTCGGCTTCGCCTCCCCCAAGAAGTCCCTGCAAAGGACCCCGAACAGAAGCACGAAGAGCCACGCGGGAGTAGGAGGAGGAGACCTCGACCACGTTCTTGGCGTCGGGGACGCCGGCGATTGGGGCGACGAGAACAGGAGGATTGTCACCGAGCTCAAGGAGCAGCAGCGCAAGCTCAAGAAGGCGCTCGAGGAGCAGGTCAAGGTCAACAGGGAGACCGCCAAGATGGCGCAGTAGGTCAAGCAGGCATCCGCGCGCATGACCCACGCCGCTGCCATTGACGACTTGCTCAGCGACGGCGACGACGACGAGGATCTCAGGTGAACAAAATCATTCTTTGCCTGTCATCCATAGCTTCTACTTTATCTTTGGTTTCCCCTTGGCTTGAACAGACTGATAGTGGTTATGTTACAAAAGACTTGTATGAGCAAGACTTCAGAAGAGAAGGATACAAATTCTGCAGTTTTTTGTATGAGATAAACCAAGAAAGATGTATGCATTGAATATGTAATGAGGTCATGAGTTGTAGGAATGAAGAACCTACTTCTGTGAAGGTTTGGTCTTTTATTCTATAAATTTAGAAACCATTGCCCATGCCCCCATGCACGATGCAGCTTATGAATTCAGTGAAAGTTGGGTGCTCAAGTTATTTGGTACTCAAAAGAACAACAGCAACAAGAAAGAACAACAGCACCAAGATGCTTGATAATTCAATTACAATATTTCCATCACATATATACGCAAATAAAAACAGAGACAGTGACACTTAGACCTAATCGATCGCGCCTAATTTGAGTTTACAGTCTATCGGCAGAGAGCAGAAGTAGTGGAAACCGTGAAACATACAGAAAATGATCGATTATAAAAGAATTGCCTTGGTTGTCTACATCACAGGGTGATTGATTACATAAGCTATCTTGTAGCTTAATCAAGTCACAGAAAAGTCAATACTCAGCACATCTAGTATTTTTTAACATTTCTTTATCGACATGATTCACAAAGAAAGAGTGTAAGGAACCTCCAAACTTTTGACTTATTTCACCACCTCCGCAAATTTTTATATCCCTATCTCATTATCCATGATTTGAAGGTCCCTTCTTTATTCTTCCTTATCCTGATGCCCGAAAGTCTTATTTAACTGTTTCCTTGACTACGAAATCTGCACTCAAGTACAAAGACAAGCATATAACAGTTGATACTACGTTGTAAATGAATGTAAATAGTGCCTGACTATTTGTTTGTGTGCATACCTGCATTGTGGAACCAGAAATATGCGTAAGATATGATCATTTTCAGCCTTCTGTACAACCTCAAAATTCCAGAGTCTTGCAAACCAGGAGCAATTGCTGTCATCGTCTCAATCCTATGATTTGCCGGCCTAGTATTTTCAACAACAGAGTAAATCCAATGGATAAAATACCAGAGGGATTCTCCAGATTCCATGAATTTGTCACATGTAATGTGCCACAAACTACACCATGTGGATTGGAACTTGCTATGTGCAAAGTGACTCTTGTCTTAGGTTCTGCCACTTAAAAGAGAGACAAAATATCAACTGTTATGTTGAGGATAAACCAAGTGTGCCATCAAATTTGAAATGAACATGTGATAAAAAAACATTTACAACAAAACCTTGTTTCGCTTCATAGAAGTTGAGGCCTAACCTTTCTTATTCTAATCAAGATACTATTTTCAGTTATGTTTTCATCAGACTCAGCAGTACATAAAATTACAAGCAAACCGAAAAACCTAGTTGGAGCAACTTAATGCAAAAGGACATCTTACATTGTTGTGAGAGTAGAACTGTAGAAGCGACTGTATGTAAGTTTTCGAGTAAGACTGGAGAAGCGACTAGATGTAAATTTTTGAGTAAATCCAATCAGCTCACTTGTGTTTGCTTTCGAAAGATAATATATCTCCATCAGATATGTGCAAGCAAAAGAAGAGATTATGTTCTTGAAGTTATCATTGAAACCTGAGACACTTCAGAATTGCAGGGATTCCAATTTCAATAACCTGCCAAAGCATCCATCATCCAATACATCATTAAGAAGCAATAGGACAGCTGCAAATAAAACACTTTTTCTGTCTAGCGCAAATAAAACACTCACACCCCATTTGTTCTAGTATAACAGAGGCATCATGCAGCATTTCTCTAGCTTTTCTATCCGGGGTACATCCAGCACACTCCATTTCCTTATATATTTCTGATACCTATTCAAGACAGTGAACATATTTATGTCAAGCTTCTCAAATTATTCAAGTACATAGGTTTGTCTAAAATTTTTGCAGTCTCAATTACAGTCAAGAGCTGAAGACAAGAGCTTTTCGTATTTTTTTGCCAAAAATTAAGGTTGTGCATTTGCTACAACGCACAAATATTTTAGTTACTAAAGTACCAAAGAGTAGAAATATAGTGGGCAAACCTTTTCAAATTTTTTTGCTCTCATGAAAGCTTTCATAAGTGTAGTGTAAGTCACAACATCTGGGCTCATACCCTGAAATAAAAAAGTAATGATAGGAAGAGATAGCGCAAATAAAGTTAAATCATGAGACCCAAAAAAGAATCCACAAAAAACATAACATTATTTCTTATCTCATTCCTGGAGAAAGTACATACACTATCCTTAATATGCTGGAATACAGCTAGTGCCTCCAAATGCTTTCCAGCAGTACCAAAAGCATTGATTAACAAATTCAGCATAACAAGATTCAGCTCAATTCCTTCTGCCTCCATCAATCGAAGAACATTTACAGTTTGCTCACACAAACCCTGAAAAGAGATAGACCAATATGATCCACACTGGCGGATATGCATAGGGAATGGTATATATTGATGTTTTCCAGACCAATTAAGCTTCTTCTCAAGGAAAAGGCAACTAAACTGACAAAGCATTATGAACCTATACAGTAGTGAGCAAGGCAAATGCTCGATCTTAACAGAAGCCTGAAGGTCAAATGCTACATCTTAACGAAGCTTGGCTTGGCTGAAGCACTAAACCAGATGGCATCATACTTCATTTAAGTCAAATCACTTATGTTTTAGATAAACACAAAATGCAGAATGTATTGAGTATGACATGGTACTCTTATTTCTCGATATAACAGATTTCAATTATGCAAATTTGATTTAACTTAACATCAGGTATGGCATTGAACTGGTAAACAAAAGGCTGGAGATCCAGTGAATTATTTATGGAAGACACTATTCCAGACCTAAAATTGCGCTTTAATACTAAAGAAGAACAGGATTGCGATTTATTGTTCTGGACAATTAACATAATCACTTTGACAGGAAATCTTGGTCTACATAAGAAGACGTTGACAACTATCATCCCATCATGCAAAGTTGATTCCACCCATGCCCAGTAGGTAGACTAACCTGTTGAGCATAAGCGTTGGCCAAGACGCAAAAGATGCTAGGTGAAAGCTGCAGATTTTCAGCCTTAATTGCAGTTACACACTCATGGGCATCACGAAAATGGCCATACTGACCATAAATGTCAACCAAAACTGCATATACTGCACCACTCTCCTTGAGCCCTCGATTCCTCATGCCATCAAACAGCCTTTTGATCTCATCCCACTTCCCCTTCTCCCCCAACCGGGCGATGATTGTAATGAAGATTTTAGGGTCAGGATACATCCCTTCATCCTGCATTGCGGCGAAGAATCGCAGAGCACGTTTCATATTCCCAACCCGACAATGACATCGAATCAAAGCATTCCAAGTAGCAATATCCGGCTTGAGCCCTTCTGAGCGCATTTTGTCGAACACCTTGCGTGCGTCCGCTAACTGCCCATTCTTACCAAATGTATCGATCAAGCCGTTGTAAATCTTAGCATCCAGCTGCACACCGAGCTCCTGCATCTCCATGATGAGTTCGGTGGCCTTCTTCCACATGCCATTGTCCCTGTAAAGCCTCATCAGCGTGCTGTACCCGGCGGTGTCCAGCTGAATCCCCCGGCGCCTCATCTCGCCGAGCACCCACCACGAGTCCTCGAGACGGCCCGCGCGGGCGTACGCGTCCAGCAGGAGCATGTAAGTGCACCGGTTCCGCGCGACGCCGTCGTCGACCATCTGGAGGAGGAGGCGGTCGGCGAGGCGGAGGTGCGCCCTGGCGAGGAGGCCCTCTAGGAGGGCGTTATAGTGCGCGGCGTCAGGGCGGAGCCCGAGGTGGCGCATCTCGAGGAGGAGAGCCTCGGCCTCGAGCGTGCGGCCGGCTCGGGCGAGCGCGCGGATGAGGCGCGCGTAGGCGACAGCGCTGGGTCGCATCCCGGCCGCCTGCATGTCCGCGAAGAGGTGGAGGGAGTGGGCGAGGTCGGAGCTGGCGTGGGAACGGATGTCGCGGTCGTACGACTCCCACGGCCGCTCTTGGTGGTGGCCCGCGGCGGTGGAGCAGCAGACGACGGCGCCGGTGACGACGCGGCGGAATCGGCGGCGGGGAGTTAGACGCGGGATGGGTGGAAGCTGGAGTGGCGGCGGCAGATGGCGGACGAGGTAGTGTGCGTCCATGGAGCGTAGGGAGTTGCGGACTTGCGGGTGCGGGGGAATGGGTGGAGAAGAAGTGAAAGCTTTCCCTGCGTTACTTTGGACAAAACGCGAACCAATCTATAAGACGTCCTTGTGGTAATTCCGCGACCTCATAAGGTTAGCGTATGCTCCGCCTCCTTATACCCGGGGACTCCCCGCCCCCTCGCGCTAGCCACGTCGACCCCGCGCGCTCGCGCGCCAACGCGTGGCGAACGAATCTTGGTACGGCCTGGGGAGCCGTTTTGCAAAAAAAAACCCGTGTTTTTCTGAAATTACATAAAGGTCCTTAGTTCTCGCAAAAAGATCCCTAGAATTTTTTTTGCCCCTCCACTTTGCAGGATGGCCCCCCGCGGTTTTGGAAATTACGCACAGGTCCCTGTCAGTTTACGTATAGATCCTCTGTTTTCCAAAAAAACCCTTTTACTTTTCCGAAAATACGTATTTGCCCTCGATTTTTTTGTTCTCACAGAAAGGTCCCTGGATTTTTTTTAGCCCCTCCACTTTGCAGGATGGCCCCGCGGTTTTGGAATTACGCACGGGTCCCTGTCAGTTTACGTATAGGTCCTCCGTTTTCCAAAAAAAACCTTTAACTTTTCCGCAAATACGTATTTACCCCCGGTTTTTTTGGGTTCTCACGGAAAGGTCCCTGGATTTTTTTTAGCCCCTCCACTTTGCAGGATGGCCCCCCGTGGTTTTGGAAATTACGCACAGGTCCCTGTCAGTTTACGTACAGGTCCTTCAGTTTTTTTAAAAAAAACCTTTAACTTTTCCGAAAATACGTATTTGCCCCCGGTTTTTTTTAGAAAACTCCTCGCAAATTGTCGCCTCTTATTTTTTTACGATATATGTATGGTTGCTGCGCGCCTATGATGCTAGTTATTCTCATAAAAGGGGGTTTCCCTGAAAACGTTGCGTCCTTTGAAAAATGCAGGAATTTTATAGAAAATTTACAAAAAACAGTTTAAATCCTATAAAGATAGAGACAAATCTATATTGTAATACGATGTTTTACAGAGAAAAGTGAGCACTCCATTGAAATACATTCCCAGTAATACAAAATACAGGAGTATAGTTATTATCCAAAAACAAGAGGTCTGAAATAAATGAAAGACATGGAAGCAGGTGAGGTGACTATGCAAGTAACACATGTCAAATTAAATTGTTAAGACCGAGTTCCATGTGTCGTAGCCACATTTCTGAACGTTCATATGGATTAGGCGCAGTCACCTCACCTGCTTCCATGTCTTTTGTACGACACAATACTCATGTGTACCGTCTTAAAACAAGAAGATGCTACTCAGTTGAATTGTGTAGCAAAAAAAAATATAAAAATTTTTGTGGGGCTTCCTGAGGCAACGTACTTTATTGTGTATTTTGCTCGTACTTTTTCCGTTCCAAATTTTACTCATAAATTCATCGAGTCTGACTATCCCTCTGCGTGCAACTCACTCCTGCCATTATCGACGCTTCGTTTGCGCGCTGCACTTCCACTCACGCTATAATTTGCGAGCTATCTCACAGTTGCTCTCATAGTCTTGCAGGTAATTCTTGTGTAGCGCACGCACGCGCGCGCACACACACACATATATAGTATTGTACTGCTATTATATGTATGTACATGTGTATAGATGTATATATGTATATATATACATATATGTGCACATACATATATGCACATGTGCATACATCTCTCTATATCTTTACTATTATAAAAGAAGGAGTTGGTGATTGGTCCGGCCTCTCCCATCTCTTTCCACAAAAGGCAGCGCTAACATATAGTCCCAAAAGACCTACGCCAAATCTTCTCCCCCGTTCTCCGCGTCTCCCCGCTTGCTCCTCCCCCCGCTCCTCCCTCGCCTATCCCGTGCGCCTCCTCCCCCACCGAATCTCGTCGCTCCTCCCCCTCCCTATTCCGCCGCCGCTCCGCCCGTCGCTCCTCCCCTCCCTCCGCCCGTCGGATTTTAAAATTTTATCATACTATATATTCTGAAACTAACAGATGGTAAAAAATTTTAGAATATGCATATGAATATATTCTAAATTTTTTAGAAATCCGTAGCAACGCACGGGCATTCAGCTAGTATATACATACATACACACACATATGTATGTAATTATTTTTCGTTATAATTTTTATTTTGTAGTTTTGTACTGCCATTATATATACATATGTGCGCGTGTGTGTATAAGCAATGCTTTCCTCGCTAATAAGAGTATTACTAATCTCAAAGCAAACGAAAATAAAAGTAACATCTATCCACGATTCATCATACTTTAAAAATTATACAGATCACTATGGAGAAAAGCATAGAAGCACTTCGTTGTGTGTGTGTACGTAGATGAATTTCTGAGTAAAATTAGGAACGAAAAAATATGAGCAAAATACACAATGAAGTGCACTGCCTCGGAAAGCTCCACAAAAAAAATTTATTTTTTGTGCTTATTTGCTACATCTAAAAAAATCTAGGAGCAGTGCGCAAATAAAATTTCTAATCATACAATTAACCAGCTAATCGTACGGACTAATGACTTGGAGCCTGACCACTGGGCTCTAGGTCTATGGCCGCATGATGGGCAGGTGGCAAACATCTGTCGCTCGGTGGCCAAACTCCGCTGGCCACAGTGTCAGCTCGATGACACCGTCGCTCGGTCACTAGATGGTAGAAGTGATATTTTTGTTAATACCATACGTATAATAATATTTTTATAAATACGATTTTAAATAGTATCATTATTGTCAGAAACTCCTACTCAGTTGTCTAGGATCGATTGAGCAGAGATGCCTACCCTAGTTTGCAAGAACTCATATGTATGGCTGATCCATCAATCGATCATACTACAATCCATCATACCAACCATGGCGGGTCATCAGTGCCATAATGGTGCGCACCATTGATTTGAACGATGTTGACAGGCACAGCACCGCCTAATAATTGTTGCAGCCTCCGCTCTTCCCTGGCTCCCCGCCCTCCAATCA
This sequence comes from Bonia amplexicaulis, assembly GCA_036346245.1. Lineage (NCBI taxonomy): Eukaryota > Viridiplantae > Streptophyta > Magnoliopsida > Poales > Poaceae > Bonia > Bonia amplexicaulis. The sequence goes on from JAYGGG010000042.1 coordinate 36,828, forward strand.
AGAAGATACACCCGAGTGTGATTTAGGTCCCGTTTGTTTCGGTTTCTGGTTTATTTTTCACTATTTATAATTTTGTTTTTTTTTCTAAATTTTTGGTTTTTTTTAGCTTTTTTGCCTTTTTTTTGCCGTATTTATTTGCGCTGTTTGTGATGGGCTAACATATTTTTTTTATATTTTTTAGTTTTTTTAAATTTAATTATGTTAAATAAGCCTCTATCAGCTACAGTGTTTTTTCAACCAGTTACAATATTTTTCAATTATAAACCATAAAAAATAAGACAAAATGATCACCACCTTACACCTCTGAGTCTCCGGTGCATTAATGGCCACTCACGACGCACCCGACCGGCTGCCAAGCGCCAACCCATCGGTCGACTTCGAGACTTGGACCATGACAACGAGCAAAAGGAATGTGAACGAGTAAAGTAACGCTTTATCAGTTTAGGACCTAATTGGTAATCAGAATTGCTATTGCTACACCTAATCAGGACCTTACTTACTTATGACTTGCTCGCCTCTGATTGACTTTGTTTAACCTAAATGGCAAAATCCGCCTGTCCCCACCACCGATTTTCCAGGCACCTGCTCCTGCTGGCCGCTAGCTACTGCCTTTAGGTTGTGATCGTTTCGGCTTCAGCTTCTGGTTTTTGGGTTATTTTTTATTATTCATAAATTCATCTTTTTCTAAATTTTTGGTTTTTTTCCCTTTTTTCGTATTCGTTTGCGTTGTCTGTGATGGGCTAACATATTTTTTATATTTTTATATTTTTTTTAAATTTAATTATGTTAAATGTTCTCCGTCATTCTGATCTTTTCATTATAAGCCACCAAAAAAGCCCAAATGATCACCACCTTAGACCTGGACGACATCACTGTTCTTTTCAGCTTTTAAAAACTGTTTTTCAGTTTTTTTATAGTAATTAATTTTTAAAAGAAGTATTTTTTAAGATAGTATCTATTAGTTAATTGTAGTATATACTGTACCGACTTCATTTATATCGGCAAAACTCACACGTGAATTTCTATTACTCTGTAATATCTCACACAAACAATCCAAAAGTTACAAACCCCAACAACCACAAGCTTCTTCCTTTCCCGCACTATAAAACGAACCCAAACTTCGTACATTTACAACTTGCATCCATACGTCTCTGGCCTCACGCACTGTAATCTCTAGCTACCTCGCCGTGAATTTGGTCGCTGATGGCGTCGGGCGCACTGTTGCCGGCATTCACGGTGCGGCGAGGCGAGCCGGTGCTGGTGGCGCCGGTGGCGCCGACGCCCTGTGAGGTGAAGCCGCTCTCGGACATCGACGACGGGGAGGGCATGCGGTTCTACAGCTCGGGCATCCACCTGTACCGGAACAACCCGTCCAAGCAGGGCCAGGACCCGGCCGAGGCCATCCGGGCGGCGCTGGCCAGGGCACTCGTCCCCTACTACCCTCTCGCCGGCCGCCTGCGCGAGGAGCCCGGGAGGAAGCTCGTCGTGGAGTGCGGCGCTCAGGGCGTCATGTTCGTCGAGGCCGACGCCGACCTCACCGCCGACGACTTCGGCCACGTGCAGAGCCCCCCGTTCCCGTGCTTCGAGCAGTTCATCTTGGAGAGCACCACCAACGTCAGCGCCGAGCCGGTCATCGACCGCCCCTTGCTCTACATCCAGGTACGTACGGACACATGCCACTTTAATCTGGTCGTGTCAGCTTACGTGTAGAACTCGGCCAGCTACGTATGAAGTGCAGCTGTACTGATGTCACGTACGTGCAGGTGACGAGGCTCAAGTGTGGAGGCTTCATCTTTGGGCAGCGTTTCTGCCACTGCGTGGTGGACGCGCCGGGCGGCATGCAGTTCGAGAAGGCCGTCTGCGAGCTCGCGCGCGGCGCCGACGCGCCGTCGGTGGCGCCGGCGTGGGGCAGGGAGATGTTCATGGCGCGGACGCCCCCGCGGCCGTCGTACCCTCACCTCGAGTACCGTGAGCCGGCGGGCGGGCCGGACCGGATGCTGTCGACGCCCCCGGGCGACATGGCGCGCGTCCCGTTCTTCTTCGGGCCCCGGGAGATCGCCGGGCTGCGGCAGCGCGCGCCGACGCACGTGCGCGGGAGCTGCTCCCGGTTCGAGCTCGTGGCCGCCTGCATCTGGCGCAGCCGCACGGCGGCGCTCGGGTACGCGCCCGACGAGGAGGTGCGCCTGTCCTTCATCGTGAACGCCCGAGGCCGCGCCGGCATCCCGCTCCCGGAGGGCTTCTACGGGAACGCGTTCGCCTACTCCGTCGCGGCGACCACCGCGGGAGAGCTCTGCGACGGGGACCTCGGGTACGCGCTGGAGCTGGTGAAGAAGGCCAAGTCCGCCGTGACGTACGACTACCTGCAGTCGGTGGCAGACCTGATGGTGCTGACGGGGCGGCCGCTGTTCGCGCTGTCGAGGACGTACATCGTGTCGGACGTGAGCCACGCCGGGTTCAAGAGCGTGGACTTTGGGTGGGGGGAGGCCGTCTACGGCGGGCCGGCGAAGGGCGGCGAGGGGCCGCTTCCCGGCGTGACCAACTACTTCTCGAGGTCCAGGAACGGCAAGGGGGAGGAGGGCACGGTGGTGCCCGTCTGCCTGCCCAAGGACGCCATGGAGAGGTTCCAGCTCGAGGTGGAAGACCTCACCGCCGAGCTCTAGGTTGGCGTCACATGCAAACGCAGTACGCGACGGCTACTTGCATCGGTCAATCGTCGCGTACCATACATAGTCTATAAGTGCATCGTTTATGCTCCATGGGTTGCTCTAGTACCTGATGTGTCCGTGTGTGATGTAATACAAAACAGTACAATTAATTAAAGGTGTCTAGTATCATTAGTATATTTTTAATAATCATTTAGAATTAAAATCATTAGATTAAAGATCCAACGATCTTTTTTAAGGAGGATTTTTTTTGGAAGAGGTGAGAAGAGAATTCATAGCTGTTGGATCTCTAATCCAATGATTATAAATCTAAATAATAGTTAGAAAGAAAATATTCGGTGATATTTATCAACATCCATTAATTACATCGAGGGGTTTAGGGATATCCGTTTTGTTATATAGGAGGGACAAATCGCATATCCAACTAGTCATATTACTCCGTATGTTTCATAGCATACCCGAAAGTTACCTTTATAACTATTAAATTACGGTGTAGCATTTGGCAACTCTACGCATACTATTACAAAACTATACTGATATCAGGTACAAGGATTATACATTATAAATTACTCGAGATCAACTGATGACACATAAAATATAACAATCTTAATAGTGTCTCAAGGTAAGTCAATACGACACCATGTTCTCTAACATGTATTCACATTATTGATTTGATATCTACAACTGGTAAATATGACCATCAATCAATATGTACCGGTCTATAGATCACTTGTGCTCTGACCAATGACATCCAACTAGAGACCATTTTAGAATGATATCATATTAAAAAATAAAGAGTTTCACATGTTTGCTAACCCTTAATAAATAATAATTCATTCAACGAATACAATAATATTTTATTATAAATATAAAAAGTAATACAATTATTTTTATAATTGACTCGAGAGCATACTACTAACAGTAATTCATCAATGTGGTGGGCCGAGATTTTTCTCAATATACGTGGGCTAACTCTACTAGGCCGAGAACAAGCCCATACGTCTGGTCATCTTGGACTGTTGGGCCAGAGTCAAAGCACAATCAATCAGTCACGAGCCGTCACGTGTCATACTGTCGTGTGGCGTTGAGAGCTGCGGAGAAAGGAATGGCTGGGGCTCGCCGGCGAAGAGGAGGACGGCAGGAGGCCAGGTCACCAGCTGAGCTGACCTCACCAGCCATCATTCCCACGGAATTATCTCCGTCGCTGTCGCCACCGGCCGGCAGGAAGCACGGAACGGGCAAGGGGGGTGGGGTGGCTCCCTCTCCTCCGCCAGCGTGGACTCGTTGGCCGTAACCCGACAAGCCGTCGCCGTCGGAGTCCGTACCCGCACGGTGCACTGAACGTGGCGCCCCACAGTTGTGACGCTATCTCCCGGCTCCAGGCGCCTACTTAGCCACCAAACCGCGCGCGGCGGAAGCGAAGTAGCAATCATGAGGCCCAGACCTCTGGGAGTGGCGGCGGCGGCGGCCGAGGTTTTCGTGGGCGCGGGATGCGGCGGATGGGCGTGCCGGCGGAGGCTGGGGGCGCGTCCGCGCGGCGTGAGGGTAGGTGGGGCGTCGAATCCCCACGCGGCTGCCGCGGCGAGCGCCGTGCACTCGGAGCGCCACCACGGCGGCGTGCACGGGGTGCAGTTCCGGCCGTTCGGGCTGCCCGGCATGGGGTACGGCTCGGACGTGGAGGCGCGGATCGAGAAGGCCATCTACGCCTGCCGCTTCATGACCTTCCTCGCCATCGCCGGATCGCTCGCCGGATCCGTCCCCTGCTTCCTCAAGGTGCTTTCCTGCTTGAATTGGTTCATGGACCCCTTTGAAGATTGATTTGTTCCTTCCGATTTGTTTACTGGAGCATCTGAGGACTCTGCAGGGCTGCGTTTATGTGATGGATGCCTTCATGGAGTACTACCTGCACGGCAGTGGGAAGGTCATTTTGATGCTGGTCGAAGCCATTGGTAACAAAACTAATTCACTCACCTCATGCTTGCTCTGTATTTTACTCATGTACAATTGACCACTCGTGTCTTCAAATTCGTGTTACCAAAGTATGATTTTAACTCAGCTGCATAACCATGGTGCAAGATTTGCGTCGTCACTACATGCATGCTAGGGGGATTTACATATGCCGTCAGTGGAGATATGTAGTAATGGCTAACTGTTGTGCACTACTTGCTTCTCCTCAGATATGTATCTCATTGGAACGGTCATGTTTGTCTTCGGGACAGGCCTGTATGAGCTCTTCATCAGTAACATGGACATTGCTGTTGGCTCCAACCTCTTTGGCTTGTTCAGGCTCCCGGTTGGTTCACACGCACATCCCTCTCAATGATCATAAGAGGCAATGCAATCGATTTCGGTGTCCTGATATATCTGATTCTGTCTGTATAGGAGCGGCCAAAGTGGCTGGAAATCCAGTCCGTGAATGATCTCAAGACGAAGCTGGGTCATGTCATCGTCATGGTTCTATTGATTGGCATCTTTGAGAAGAGCAAGAGGATTACCATCACATCGTGTGCCGACCTCCTCTGCTTAACCGCATCGATTTTCCTCTCTTCAGGTTGCCTCTACCTACTCTCCAGGCTCAGTAGCACCAAAGGAGGGAGCCATGCCTGAAACACAAGTTTGTACATAAGAGATAGGTCTGTTCTGTTGCCTGTCCTGTGCGACACCTCAGGTTATGTTTGCATGATGTAAGTATGCGAAATAAAGAATTAATCACCAGCTTGCATTTTGCAATACAACAATACAGCTTCAGTGTGGCAGCAAAGTTGGCTTGCGCCGTCCATGTAAAGCTGCCTTTGCATATCTTGGTGTGCAATGATGAACTAGCATAAGCTATAGTAGTATACTAAGATCTTTTCTCTCCGGGTATTGGGCTACGTGGCTCAATTCTTCTCGTCAGACATTGAACTTGGATGGTGATGCACACACTATCTGTTTATTTCCTGTGTTGCACCGTGTGCATACGTAGACCTAACTGAACCTGATAATTAAGCCCTTTATAACTTTGGGAATTTAGATATTTGCCTTGATCGATCTCTACTGATACGGTCGATCGATATGATGTGCTTACTATAGAAAGGAGAACACAATAGTTTGTAGGCAATGGAATCCAGCAACTCTCAATGAAGTCACGGTTCTGTTGTATATATCGCTATTGCCAGACTAGCTACAGTACACAGGACAATATCAGAGAAAAACCGAGAAGCAGAGAAAATACAGGGGGTTAGCGGAAGAGGAGGAAAGCATCTAGCGACGTGTGATCTGAAGAATAAGTACACAACGTGCTTTATAACCTACACGACTTTCAGCAGTCCCTCCAATCTCAACTTGTCTGAACAAGGTTGAGATTGTGTTTCAAATGTGCAAGCTGTTGTTTTGCCAAGGGCTTAGTGAATATGTCTGCAAGCTAATCTCGAGAGGAAACAAATATGATATTCGGCAACTTTTGAGCTACCCTTTCACTTCAATTTCAATGTGTTTTGTCCTAGCGTAGAACACCAGGTTTGCTGAGATATATAGTTCCAAGGTTATGACACCATAAGTTAGGTGGTCTGGACTGAAAAACTCCCAATTCTCAGAGTATAGACTGAACCCAAATCAATTTAGCAGTAGCATAGGCAAGTGCCTTGTACTCCGATTTTGTACTCGAGCGTGACACCGTGGCTTGCTTTCTTGAACTCCATGACACCAAGTTGTCAACAAGAAATATTGCATAACCACCTACAATTCTTGTACTGTCTACACTGAACACGGCAGCTAATCAAGCGAATCATGTCTTTGATTCGCCTGTTGTCTTGTTCGTAATTCAGAATTATTCGAGCTATCACTGGGAATCTGGGATATTGCAAGATTTCCAGTCCAGTTTCTGCACACGTCATGCAATGCACTCTATGTACCAGTCTGTCTTCTTTGAACGTGTTAGAAGTAATCTTGTTTTTGCCGTATCCGAGTTTACGTATGTGAGTCCGTGTATACGAATATGTATATTTGCTGTGCATGTATTGGGTGTTGCTGTGCATCACGTGAAGAAACAACAGATCAGACGCACAGCTTCACGTTAGAGTGATCAAGGAGCAGAGGCGCTGTTCCTTTGGCGTTTCACGCAAGGCGATCTGAGAGCAAGGAGTTAGAAAAAACTATACAATAAGTGGTAACAGAGCATAGGTGACAAGACGAAGGCTCAGGGTGGGCTAATCTCCCTCCGATACACTCTCCTGACGATCGACAACTATCCGGTGTGGGCAATGAAGATGAAGGCGAACATACGCGCCCAAGGAATCTGGGGCGCAGTCGATCCAGAGACTCTGATTGCTTCCAAAGACGGACGCCTACGACCACCATGGACGCATACTACACGTGCCAGAGCCAAGCCTCTCAGACTACTTGTGGTACACCTACTTCTTTAGCTGCAGATCACCGATCACAGTGCTTCAGTACTTTTTACGAGTACTCCCTTCGACCACGAGGATTTAAAACACGGACATTTCCGATGGGTTTCGACCACGGTGGGTTTCGACCACGTGGATTTCGACCACAAACGTTTCCGATGGGTTTCGACCACGGCTGTCTTTTGATGGGTATCGACCACGGGCGTTTTTGATGGGTTTCGACCACTGTGACTGTTCAAACATGGACGTTTTCGATGGGTTTCGACAACCGTGGCTTTTGACCACGGCTGTCTTTCGATGAATTTCGACCATGAACGTTTCTGGTGGGTTTCGACCACGGTGGGTTTCAACCACGAACGTTTTCGATGGGTTTCGACCACGATGAGTCTCGACCACGGCTATCTTCCGATGATTTTCGACCACGGACATTTTCGATGGGTTTTGACCACGGTAGTCTCCCAATGGGTTTCGACTACTGTGTCTGTTTGACCTCGGATGTTGTATGATGGTGTCGACCATGTGACTTTTGACCATGGATGTTTCCCGGTGGTGTCGATTACTGTGACTATCGACCATGGCTGTTTGTTGATGGGCTTCGACCACGGTGTGTTGCTATTTAGTAAGGTAGACGATTCTTTGTTCTCCCTGACTTTTCTGCATGGCAGATATAGTGTCGTTGGCACCTCCAGCAGATGACCAAATTCATACAGAAGCTGACATTTTTCGGATACAACTATCTGATGTTGTAGGGCCTGTTCTTTTTTGCTACGGTTTGTGGCTTTTGGCTGCGGCTTGTGACTTTTGTGTTGTTCGTGCTAGAGATTACAGAGTAACAAAAACTCACGTGCGGTTTTTGCCAATATAAATGAAGTCAGTAAAATATATACTACAATTAACTAGTAGACTCTATCTTAAAAAAATAATATGTTTAAAAGCTAGTTATTGTAGAAAAACCGAAAAACAGCTTTTAGAAGCTGAAAAGAACAGGCCCGTAAACAACTGTCATCCTGGGGCATGCTCACTTTGTGCATATTGAAAATTGAGCTTCAGTTAGCATCACTTTTTTCAACTGTTCTTCCATCTATGACTAATATCACTTGGAATTTCTTGAGCGTCTCTGGTTTGACGTAAGCCAACCAGCTAGTAGTAAACTGAGGGATGAACCTGACACGCTCAATTTGATCATGACACCCTCAAATGTTGGGACGTCGCAATGCGATCATCACGGTTTATTGTTAACCTTTTGTCGCTCGTTTTCCAGGGTAACATAACAAGGAATGTTCTTCTAGTCAACTGCGTCCATTTTGTATTTCATCCGATGAAAATAGTGCCATTAGCCCATTTTTGTGCAATAACAAAACACCTGCTCAACCAAACAGACTAGGATCATGATTCGTGATTACCAATTGCACCGGTACTGCTGGTGCTGACTACCATCAGCCGTTATAAACATATTAACATAAAGCAGAAGGGTAGATCAGAAAACGAAGCACTTGCTGCTTTACGGACAAAACCCAGCAAGTTAAGACATGCGTCAACCACATTAACAATTAGAATTGATGATGCACCAGCACTTGAATCTACCAATGGTTAACAAATCAATATACGGACAAATAGGCTCATATTTGAGGATTACTGGCAATTTTTTTATTACTAGCATACAAATTGATAATTTCGGAAACTATACAACAACATAACAGCTTCCTCAACTGATCAAAACGGATCAGCATTTTAGCTTTAAGTGTAATATTTGTACTGGAGTTGCATTCATAGGTAGCCAGTACGACTGTATGAGTGAAGGATCAAATCCCCGTGAGCATATCAGCAGAACCGCAAGGCATATTCAAGTTCCTTCTCATCAGCGCAGTTGTAACCCAACAGATAAGCACGAGCTGCTCATAGCATTAAAAAAATGAATCAGAATCAGTAACTCAATGTAATGAATCAAGGCACTACTGTATTGTAAATATATCCTATGATCACAGCCTGGCACGGTGGTGCCACATTCCATCATTGGGAGACCCCATACTAAAAAAAGTACAAAAAAAAATAACAATCACAAATTGATAATGTGATATTAAAAAAATATTCATCTACTTGTAGGTTATATAGAATATAGGAATTGTTATTGTAAGCACGTTTTTAGATGACCGGACAATACCTAGCAACTCCGCCTCCTTCCCCAACATGACCTAACATTCCGAAGCAGCACAAACAAGTATTTCTATTGTAACCAGTTCAATCTATAAATATTCGCAGCACATTATCCACACTGGAATTTACGAGAAAATGCCAAAAGCTACTTTGTTCATAATTTCACACAGCAACATATTATAGGAAAAGATGTTTTCTCTTTTTTAAAAAAAATCAAGTTAGTACCAAATCGTCCAGATCCCATAAATGGTTCTGCTTCATCAGCCACACCACCTTGTTGCTGATCCTAAAAATTGCAAAGAAGGGAAGGTTATAAATAAGTACAAAACCAGACAGAAATTCAGATAGATTTGTTGACCAGTTGGAATAATCAAGTGCAGACTATAGAGAATTATTGTCTCTAGTAAGATCGATCTGAACCATTATTCCCTCTGGTAAGATCGATCTGAACCCATATCATGCACATTTTTAGAATAAGATTACTACAGTATTTATGGGTAAAAAAAGAGAAGCCATGTATTGGGACTTACAGTATCATAAGTGTCCCATTCGTCATCAGGACACAGCCATCTCTCAAAGCAGTGCCCAGATATCGTACAAAGAAGCAACCCACTAGATTGGTCCAAGACAAATTCACGGCAAGCATCATCGCAAACTGAAAAGAGCAGAAACCAACCATTTCAGGCATACGCAATTATATGTGACCAGATAGTGTGACGGGAAATATAAATATACCATGGACACGACCGGTCTTCTCACAAATGTAAGCATCACCAATCTGGGTGTAAGAGCAAGTATTTCCAGAACAAGAATGCCCCTTGATTGCATCATCAGTCAGGCCTCTACTGCTTTTCCAACTAGACACCTGATCAGCTATTGTTTTATCAAGAATAACCTTGTCGTCGTTGACCTTCAAATTTCAGATGAGAAAAGTTTTTGCAACATAAGACAATTTCTTTGGTATGTGGGGCAACTACAAGATAAATGAAAGAGATAAAACAAAGGCCTAAATTAGTGATTACTTCTGAGGGAAGGGGAGCTTGACTCCTTTTCGCAGCCTGCATCTGGATATAGTACTCCTTAAATTCTGTAGGGGTATTCCTCACGAATTCAACCATATCCTCTCTATCTCGCTGGGATTAAGAACAACATAACATTATTAGCAAGTTTGTGCGCACAACTGTAGCAAAAAACAAAAAGATTATGCGGCAATATGAAAAGGAAGTATTTTGTTCGGTGAGTATGCCTAGACAAAACTCAACCGTTAGTTTTGCGCATTCAACTGTTTGCCCTTACTCTGCAAATTGTTAGTTAAAATTATGTAGCGATTCTCACATTAAGATAATTGTACTATAGCCTGTGAACTTTGAAGCTAACTTGTGTAAATTAATCTTTAATCTCCATAACCTCGATGAGCTCCAACTCGAAGTAGCGATGAGGAACAGAAGGGATTACCGTGATGTAGAGGTTCTTCCAAGCGCACTCCCTGAGTTTAGCATTGGAGGACAGGCCCCACCTCATGCAATACCTAAAAAATTTGGAAAGGGATCACACATGTTAGTCGAGTTGAATTGCACCGAATGCAAACATTGAATCACAAGGGGCAGCCTTAGCTATCTTACAGGCGGCGCCAGAGGGTCTCGTCGGAGGCAGCAGCGTTCATGAAACGGCAGACGAGGGCACAGGATATGAGATCCTCCGAGGAGAGGAACTTGAAGATCTGCAGGAACAGCTCCGGCGGGATGTTGCTGAACATGCCCGTATCGATCTGAGGCTGCACGTCAGCCACAGCTTTTCCTTTCCCCTTCTTTCTCCTCACCCTCTTGTTCTGCTCCTCCTCGCTGCCGCTTCCGCCGCCATCTCCGTCAGACTGCGAATCTTGCTTCCTCTTATTCTTGTTAGCATCATCTTCCAGCCGCTTCTCTTTCTCCTCGCCCTCCCCCTGCTGCAACCGATTCCCAATCACGTCCAGATTCGCATACGGCAATCAAGGGAGAGATCGATCGAGAGCACTTACATCGAGAGGGTCCTCCGCGCTGGATCCGGAGAGGATCTCGGATTCAAGGAAGCTGGCGAGGCCGTCGACGTCGTCGTCCTCTTCGTCCCCGGCTTCGCTCCCATCTTCCTCCTGTCGACCTAGCTGCTCTTCCTCGGGGAGGGGGTCGGACTCCGGAGACGCCGCGTCCTCCTGGGGGTCGGCCATGCTCGTCGCCGACGGATCGGCGCTCCTCTCCTTACCGCAACGAGAGAGGGAGGGAGATCGGAGGGTGCGGTGCGGTGCGGTTGGAGGATGCCGGATGCGTCAGCGACCAGAACAATGTCGGGATGGGCTGAATCTCATATGGGCCCAATTACACACGAGACGAGACAGACCGATCTGCAACGTAAGCATCTGGGCTCGTAATTATTCCTCTTGGCCTAGTTACGTTATTAGTAGGTTAGGCCCGACATCATTAGGCGGCCATGATTAAAAAAATACTCGTCACTTTTCTGTGCAGTGCAGTGCAGGCGTTCGACTCCCGTTCGTGTGAAGCAGCAGCAGAGAGAATTCTGAAACGGCAGGAATGAATGACACCCAGGCAGTTTTCTTCGCAAGGCATATATATATGTATGTATGTATATGCCTTTTTTCTACTCTCAGAAGTACATACTCTCACTTGCAATATACCACCTAAACGAATATGCTATACCTATTTACCACTTTCGGTAAATGTAAATACTAATTCTAAGATAATTCAATACGATATGGTTGAAAAAAATCATCAGGGCCATTTATTTTTGCTATATATTCTTTTTCATATATAAAAAGAGGGTATACACAAATTATGATGTAAAAGTGGAATTTATTGGAATTTTTCATGGAACTCACTTTGAAGTATCTAATAATCATTATTAGAGTATACTCAAAAAGATAAAAAGGTATAACAACATCATTTAATTGGTATATGATAAGTAGGAGTACATATTCCTAGAAGTGTAGAACCATTTTCCCATACATACATACATACATACATACATACATACATACATACATACATACATACATACATACATACCTCGTCTGACCACCTCACGGCCGAGACTTCGTCCGACCGCCTCACGGTCATGGGGAGCGCGCCTCAAGACTTCATCCCGCTGTCGGTTTCATCGACACCAGTCCAAAGGGAGGGGACGGAGTGCGCGCTTCAAGACTTCGTCTCGCTGTCGGCTTCGTCGACGCCAGTCCGAAGGGTGGGGGATGGAGCATGCACTTCAAGATTTCGTCCCGCTGCCGGCTTTGTCGACGCCAATCCGAAGGGTGGGGGACGGAGCGCACACTTCAAGACTTCATCCCACTGCTGGCTTCGTCGACGCCAGTCTGAAGGATGGGAGATGGAGCGTGCACTTCAAGACTTCGTCTCGCTGCCGGCTTCGTCGACGCCAGTCCAAAGGGTGGGGACGGAGCGTGCTTCAAGGACTTCGTCCCACCGTCAACTTCGTTGATGCTAGTCCGAAGTGTGGGAATAGAGCGCGCGCGTCAAGGACATCCTCCAGCCGCTGACTTCGTCGGCACCGTCCGACCACCCCGTGGTCATGACTTGACCCGACCACGTTCTAGTCGCGACTTTGTCTAACCACATTATGGTCGAGACCTCATCTGACCGCCACACGGCTGAGACTTTGTCCGAGCTCCGCGTCGTTGACTCTATCGGACTCCTCGTCGACTCTGTCGGATCCCTCATCGATGTCGACGACCTCCACCGAGATCTGAGCCGTTGACTCCGCCAACTCCGTTGGCACTGTCCAACCACCTTGCAGTTGCAGACGTTTCATCCAACTGTCTTGTGGTCGCGACTTCGTCCGACCACATCATAGTCAAGACCTTGTCCGACCGCCTCCGATTTCTCAGCCGAAGACTTCGCACGGTCTTCACTGAGGTCTACGCATGATCTCCGCGCGGAGACTGCACATGACCTTTGCGGGACTTCGCACGATCTCTGCCGGACCCCGCGAGGACATCGCCTCCGCCGAACTTCGTTTAACCTCTGCTGGCCCCCGTAGGACTTCGTCTGGTCTTCGACGGACTTCATGCGATCTCTATCGGACTCCGTACGGACCTCACCACCGCCAGACCTCGCGTGGACTCTACAGTCTCCACTGGACCTCGCGTTGCCTTCGCTGATCCCCACGCAGATGCCGTCTCCGACAGACTTCGCACGGCCTCCACCGAGCTCCGCACGGTCTTCGCTGAACTACATGCGATCTCCATCGAACTCCGCACGAACGTCACCTCCGCCAGGTCTTCGTCTGACTACCTCATGGTCGCGGGGAGCATGCACGACGGAGCGTCCGCCACTGACTTCTCCGCCGAAGACTTTGCACGATCTCTACCGAGGTCTTCGTATGATCTCCGCGTGGAGACTGCGCACGACCTTCACAGGACTTTGCACTGACTCTGCCCTGCCCCGCGCGAATGCCATATTCAACAGACTTCACGTGGCCTCCGCGGAGCTCCGCACGGTCATCGCTGGACTTCGCGCAATCTCCGATCGTCTCGTAGTCGTGGCTTCGTCTGACCACATCGTGCTCGAGACCTCATCCGACCGCCCCGCAGCCGAGACTTCGTCCGACTTCCTTGTGGTCATGGGGAGTGCGTGCAACGGAGCATCCGCCTCCAACTTCTCCGTCGAAGACTTCGGACGGTCTCTACCGAGGTCTTCGCATGATGTCCGCGCGGAGACTGCGCACGACCTTCGCGGGACTGCTTCGTCGACGCTAGTCCGAAGTGTGGGGGACAGAGCGCACACGTCAAGACTTTGTCCCACTGCTGGCTTCGTCGACGGCAGTTCTGAGGGTGGGGGATAGAGCGTGCACTTCAAGGACTTCGCCCAGCCGTTGACTTCGTCGGCAGCGTCCGACCATGTCGTAGTCGTGGTTTTGTCCGACAACCTCACGGTCGTGACTTGGCCCAGCCACTTTGTGGTCATGCCTCCGTCCGACTACCTCGGAGGCATTGCCTCAATAGAATGGCATGCCTTCGCTAGGGGACTTCACCACCCGCCTTAGAGGCATCGCCTTGGCGTTGCGGCACGATTTTGCCGACCGCCTCGTACGCATCGTCTCGGCGGGACGAACTGACTTCAGTGTGGAACTTCGCCAACCTTCTCATAGGCCAGTCGCCTCGGAGGGACGGCACCACCCTTGCTCTGCTTCCATGATTTCGTGGTGGACTGTGCAGTCGCATTATGATCAGTAAAAGAAAAACCCTCTTCTAGGGGCTGCAAGCTACCAGTTGATCGGCTCACCAGTCGGCACCCTCGCGCTTGCTGTTGGGGGACGAAGGGCTGGGATAGTTGGTCATGTCAGCTCGCCCATCGGGATCTCCACGCTTGCTGTCGAGGAAGTCCTGTTGTACGGGTGGCCCAACCCTCCATGTCTGGGCCTTGCAACTGGCCTAATATGTAATAGACCCAATAGTATAGAGGAATGTATCAATGTACCCCTACCTTTTGTAATTATTAAGGGGTAGGATGGGAATTTCTCATCATACTCCACTCGTGTATATAAAGTGATTGAAAGAAAGAGTTGGCACAGTCGACCACGGGTAAGTTTCACCATGACAAAAGTGATTGAAAGAAAGAGTTGGAAGTAGATAGGCAGAGGTTGAAGACGAGGTGGTATTCATGTTTCCAGAGTTGGCAGAGGAGGAAGACGACGGCATCATGGTTGAGCAGAAGGCTCTGATACCATGCGAAAATCTGTTAATGCCGTGATCATCCAACATGACCGGGCAGCTGTATTTATACCAATGTATTATAGATTATATTCGGTGTTACAGCTCTAACAAAAAAAGAAGATAGAACCAAATCAACTGAAAACAACTCTCGAAATCAGAAAGAGCAAACTCTGAAGGCAGGGAAGACAGAGCAGAGTCTCGAGACCACACGAAGCCTTATTTTAGCAGCCATCCGCTGACCTGTTGCTGTTGATAGTTTAGTTCCACTAATTCGACTCACTAGTAGAGTATTACTACCAGTAGCATTCCATTACGGCGATTATTTTGCCAGTTAATTACTACTTAACAGCATCAGTTCGCAGTTCTCCCCGGAGCCAAACCCAAACCCCAGAGAGAGAGAGAGAGAGAGAGAGAGACGGCGAATCCGAAGCCAAGATGCTGTCGTCTTCCGCCTCCTCCCTCCACCCCACCAACCCACCGGAGCCCGCCGCCGCCACCCGCCGCCGGCTCCGGCGAGCCACCAATTCCAGTTGGCCACCGCCGTAGCATCCCGGCGCGCTCCCCGGCGGCGCCCCTCCGCGCCCGCCCCCAGCGCGGCGGCACCATCCGCGCCCTGGACGCCGCCCAGCAGTTCAACTACGAGTCCCGCGCGGCGGGGCTCCTGGAGGAGCGACAGCGCCTCAAGATCGCCATCGTCGGGTTCGGCAACTTCGGGCAGTTCCTGGCGCGCACCTTCGCGCGGCAGGGCCACACCCTCCTCGCCCACTCCCGCTCCGACCACTCCTCCCTTGCCGCCTCCCTCGGCGCCTCCTTCTTCCAGGACCTGCACGACCTCTGCGAGTGCCACCCCGACGTCGTCATCCTCGCCACCTCCATCCTCTCCGCCGAGGCCGTCCTCCGCTCGCTCCCCGTCCACCGCCTCCGCCGCAACACCCTCTTCGTCGACGTCCTCTCCGTCAAGGAGTTCCCCAAGAACCTCCTCCTCAGCTCCCTCCCGGAGGACTTCGACGTCATCTGCACCCACCCCATGTTCGGCCCCGAGTCAGCCCGCGACGGCTGGGACGGACTTCCCTTCGTCTTCGACAAGGTCCGCGTCGGCGACTGCCCCGCCCGCCGCGCCCGCGCCGAGGCCTTCCTCAACATCTTCGAGCGCGAGGGCTGCCGCATGGTCGAGATGTCCTGCGCCGAGCACGACGCGCACGCCGCCGAGACGCAGTTCCTCACCCACACCGTCGGTCGCATGCTCGCCATGCTCGAGCTCCGGTCCACGCCCATCAACACCAAGGGGTACGAGACGCTGCTCCGGCTTGTGGACAACACCTGCAGCGACAGCTTCGACCTCTACAATGGCCTCTTCATGTACAACAAGAACTCCACCGAGCTGCTCAACCGCCTCGAATGGGCCATGGACTCCGTCAAAAAGAAGCTCTTCGACGGCCTCCACGACGTGCTCCGGAAGCAGCTGTTCGAAGGCTCGCCGCGCACCTCCAACACCACCGTCCGGAAGTAGCCTCCTCCTCGCTCCATGAGCCAATATGCCTAGCTCCATGGTGTGTATGATGGATGCTCAGTTAATTCAGTTCAGTTCTTGCTAATCATGATATACATCGCGTTGAATCAATGAATTTGTTGTATCTGTATTCTATCGATAGAGTTCTTTGAATTGAACCCCAGGTGATTTCCTCTTGGGAAAAAAATCTTATCTTGGAATTATGATACGAGGATGAAAGAATAAATTTGGCATTGTGAAGAAAATTGAGGAATAAATTTGACAATGTGATTTGAGTTTGAAGGAAAATCAGATCAAACTTGGCTTATGTGTTACTCAGGATCTTGGATGAGGAGTAGATTTTAGTCCCAAATCACTTTGCCTTTGGACCTTTGGGAGTCCTTGTCGTCCCAAATTCCGCAGTGTGTTAGTTTCGTGAGCGACCTCCCTTCCCCTGCGACGAGGTTAGGTGGCCATCTGCTCATCAAATCTGCTGTTCATTTTGGTTGGTAGGCTGCTTTCTTGACAGCGATATTAGAGACACTAACAAACGGCTTCAGTTTTTTGGCTTTTTAGTTTTTTTTTGTTTTCCCATATTTTTTTTGTATTATCTTAAAAGATATAACGGTATTTTTCATTTTTTTCCTCATTTTTTGACTTCGAAAAACTTACAGTTGCTACAGTAAAAAAACCCTCACAGAAACACTAAAAGCCAGGGCTTTCAGCCTTTTGGAGTAGGTCTAAGGGCATCCGTAGTGTATGAAAATAGGGGGTCATAAGCCACCTTAAGATCGACCTTATACATTACATAGTTGATCTTAAGCAGGCCATAAGCAAAAAAGGCTTAAGGTCTATCCTTAAGCTAAAGACCTTGCCACAAGCATTAAAGTACAATTTTTTAATCATGTTGTTCTCTCTCCATCTACCAGCCAACTACCAATAACTACAAGCATTAAAATACAATTTTTTACTGCCGAATGAGACCATTATTACAGTCAATCGGTGGCCTCAAACATAACAAGTCGACCTTAACAATTAGATGGGGCACATCTTAAGACCTATTACGACCTTAAGCAATCTCAAATCCGTGTGCTTTAATTGCACATCACAGAAACCACCTGTGTCACATTGACATGCTCTGAGCCTGATGGTCATTACTCACTCGGCATGACGCAATTTGTAAGTCATCTTGACTCTTGAGCCTGTTCCATTGGAAAACAGGAATCTTGCCAAAAGAAGAAGAACAGTTGGCATAAAATTCCTATCAAATTCCCACGTTCGAAGCACGCAGAAATTTTTCCCGCTAGAAAGGAGGATCCTTGCTAGAGATTTTGAAGCAAGTGCACTGTTTCCTGCAAAGTTCATACCAAGTTTCTCCGTTTTCGGACGGATCCTTGGTTTTTTTTGCCCTCGTAGACTCGATGAATTACCGAAGCACGTAGAGATTTTTCGTCAGCTCTTGCGTTTAACCATTAACCAACCAAAGGCGCGAAAGGTTCAAAGGAAGGAGGAGTATACAATTATCGAAGAAAACTCGTGCTTAATTGGGTTTGGAAGGGAGAGGTGAAACGCCACTAAAACTAATTAATTACGTATCCATTGGTCAGATCAGGGGTCGTTTTCGGCCGTCCCGATTTTTTTTCCTTTGTGCTGGTGGTGACGGCTCTGAACTCATCAAAGCTCAGGTTTATACTCCATATATTTAGTGGCGATTGCTGAACGGCCGTTGCTTGCTTGCTTGTGACTAGGAGCTTTTTTGTTATGTTGCTTTGGTTTATGGCCATAATTTTCTAGTATCTATGGCCTACGGGCGGGACTTTCACGAGCAACAGTGTAGAGTATCCGATGGAAACCTGGATTTTGAGTACTGTGAGATTTAATGCAGTGAAGTTCTTCTTCTTCTTCAGACATTCTGTAACGCGAAATCTGAAAAATTGGGGGACTACTTGTAACAATTGACCTCACCGTAGCAGGATAAAGTACTTCAGAGTTCATACTAGATCCGCAGCAACTCTCCTCTTTTGCTCATTTCATGTGGTGTTAGCGTTAGCTGAGCCTCGCACATGCCCGATCCACTCCTCTGAATCTCACTGTAAGCCTGTGTATGAGCCTATTTGGTCAGCCAGCCTGATAGTATTTCCTTTATTTTAAGTCCTCTGTGCGTATCTAAACCATAGGAATACACACATACATAGTATATGTATACATATACATTATATATATGTATACATATACTATGTACTCATCAAAGCTCAGGTTTATTTCAAGTTTGTTTAGGTGATATATTAGAGATATGTGTAATTATACCCGAAAGTAAAATATATGTATGTATATATATACATATATGTATATATGTGTGTATATATATACGTGTATACACACATATAAGACGCTAAAATGGAGCATCATGGTGTCTGGGTACCAAGTCTTCATGCCTTTGGATTACTTTTAGATGCGTACAAGTGTAATATATCAGACAAACCCGTTAACATTCATTGATTAAAAAATGCATCAAATTGAAAAGGAAGTTATTAGTTTAGCATACTGAATCAATCATGGATGAAAAGTCTCAATCATAGAGACTGGGCATTATAGTGTCTCAATCATAGAGACTGGACATAAACAAATTTGAAATATTCTTTTATCACTTTAGGTATACTCATGTACTAATTATAAGATACTCCAATGTGAACCACACAAAAAATTGCAAGGGAGCCAATAGTTTTAGTGTATTTTATAAATACCTTTGTATACGCACATAAAAAGTAGTATGTTGAAAAATATACATATCACGTCTGAAAAATTGTTCATATCATCTATATGGTTTTAAATACTCGTATACTACACGTACATACCCTCTGTTACACGAGATACTCTTTACATTGTGAGATATGATATAGGGTGTAATTACACCTGGGAGTAGAAAAGAAGCTTCCTATATATGTATACACACGCCGCTTCTTGGCCGTGCGATCAAGATCCGATGCACGCGAAGATAGGCGTGCGGTTTTTGCAGCGTATCGCTCCCCGTCGTCCCCCCCAAACTGAATCGCTCCATCTGGAACAGCGGCTCCATCAACACCCAGGTCGGCTGGCTCCAGAAGATGAAGCCATCGCTCTGCAAATCCCAGCAATGTCCGAGACCGATTCGCCTACGCTGGATTACCATGCTCCAGCCAGTACATCAGAATCGATTGATTGTAGAGTGCAAGGACCACTTCAGCAAGTCCCTGTTTGTGGCTGGGGAGTTGGGGGGTTGTTCCCCGGTGCCGCGTTTTCCGAGCCATCGCCAACGGCGTCGAGGTATAAAATCCATGAATGATGAATTGAGATCACTGCTAGAGCTGGTAGGAATGTAGGATGACCCTTGCATTGCTGAAGTAATAGAGCAGCACAATGTCAGAAGAGCGAGTAGTTTAGCTAGTTGGTAAGCACTAGCATAGTTAATGCACATTTTATTGGATTGGATCTCAATGTGATGTTTTCTAATAGTCAACTTGATTATCAATCTTTGTAGACATTAAAATAGGGAGGCAGAATCTTCTGACTAGGCTTAACATGAAATCTTTTGCTATGGCTGCACTGTAAGGGAAATTTTTGGTTCCACCTGCATAAATCACACAACACATTGGGCCTTGATGTTTGGGCTGACCCAACCGTGTGCCTCCACGATTGTGTCCAGCTTAAGCCTAGCTTAATTTTCCCACTTAGTTTTGCTGGGCCTGACTGGACATCTGCGAGAGAGTCTTCAATTCTTCTATTGGGCCATACAAGGCGTCGTTGTGCATGGATTTTGGCCCATAGAGTTCAGCCTTTTGTTTTCCCAACTCC
The DNA here is from genome assembly GCA_036346245.1 of Bonia amplexicaulis. Lineage (NCBI taxonomy): Eukaryota > Viridiplantae > Streptophyta > Magnoliopsida > Poales > Poaceae > Bonia > Bonia amplexicaulis. The sequence continues at coordinate 57,066 of JAYGGG010000042.1, forward strand.
AGTGAGGCCGGAGTAACCAGGCCAGTAGTATTTTTTTTTACGAGGTAGGGCAGTAGTATTACTTGCCTAAGTTTTTTGCTTCTTGTTTGCATCGAGTTTTGTAATGGCAACTCCTCTCTCTCTCTCTGGTGTTGTGTAAGGGTGGGTTATTTTGGGCTTATGACTTAAATATTTGATTTCTAACTGTTCGTGAGAGGCAGTCCGTAAAGAAAAATAATCGCATGTGATTTTAGCTGGTACAGCCAAACTCAAGATATTTTTTACTAAAATTTTTCTATTAACTCTGTCTTAAAAACACGAATCGTTTAAAAGTTAATTACTATCTAGATAGTACAAGTATGAACTAACTTCAAGCGCAAAATATGCCACCCCAAATGTCGACGCAATGGTCTTTGTTGCTTGATGAGTTTGTCTCTGGATTCTGATACGTCGCTCGACTGATTTGTAAAATCGGCTGTGCTAGTACCATCGAACGCTTTGGCTTGCTTGATGAACTTGTCAGGCAGCTTCCGTCACAGAATAATGTGTCCAACGCTACAAAAACAGACGTGTCAAATGCACCTTAGCTTGATTCAACTAGTAATACTAGAACAGGTCAATGGCTAGGAGTGATTATAAAAGCCGCGATCGCCGTATCTAAGCACGCAAGAAACAAATAACCAAGATTAAGGTGGTGATCGGTTCGGCTGAAAGCTGAAAGCTTATGGCTGAAAACACTGTAGGTGGTGAAAAAACACAGAATGAGAGAGGCTTATTTAACATAATTAAATTTAAAAATTGAAAATATAAAAATATGTTAGCCCATCACAGAGACAAGCAAACAAATACGAGAAAAAAAAGAACCGACAAAAAAACTCAAAAAAAAGTCAAAAATTCAGAAAAAGACGAAATTATGAATAGTACAAAAATAAGCTTAAGCTTTAAGCCATAAGCTATATTGAGCAGGGCCTAAGATTGTTAAAATCATAATTCTAGTAGTAGAATCGTACAATTCTAGATCCCACGAAGCCAATCTGATTTAAATTGTATCTTAAGTTGTATCTAGTAGAATGGTGGTAGAATCGTGATCCTAGTCGTAGAATCGTGTAGGGTCATAGTAAAATCGTGTATAATCACCTATCATCCAAGATTATTAAAGATTTAGGTGTTTAGTTATGTCCTATCCCTTAATTAAGTTGTATGTTAAATACTAAATAGTTTATAGGTTAGACATTAAGATTCGGATGTGTGGAATAATAAAAGTCAATTTAATTATCTATTTATTTTATATTTTATGTAAAAATGACCAGATTATGATAATATTAATAACATCGCTTTTCTGGTCGTAGCTCTCAATGACATAGAATTTAAACCATAATTCTAAACATGAAAAAAAAATATTTATTAATCAAATTAGATGTCAAATGACAAAATAAACACTCGTATCACTCTTGAAAAACACGATAAATTAGAATAAATATATTTTTAGTAGAATCGTGTAGAATATTAAATTATACGATTTCATCTAGAATACGATTCTATAAAAACACCTTCAATTTAATTCAGAATCACCATTCCGATAACCTCAACCAACACATGGAGACATCAAATAATCGAGACGTCTGGACATCTGAAGCGAGAAGGGGGAAAAGGACCATGGAGTGAAGAGGCAATCATCACATCAATTTACAATCGAGATCGGTGGCTGTCGCTGCTCAATCAATTCACGCATCTGAAGGGAGAAGGGGGAAAAGGACGCAGATGGCTCTAGCCCAACCAGCATGTGTGTACTCCATCCATACTACCAGTAAAGAACTGATCCCTACAACGTTATTCAGTATCGAGAATTGATATTTGTTTTTTCTTTGGGACAAATAAGGTAAGGTTGAACACGACATCAGGAGGAAAAACAAGGATGCTGTCCGTATTCTTCCCTAGTGCCATTGGTGGCGTGGGCCTGCATTATAATACAAATACAATACATTAATAGCATAAGTACCCTAATGATATAATCCGAGCTGCTCCTAGGTCTCTAGTCATCCCGATCCTCATATACGGTGTGACCATCATACGGCTCGATCTCACAACAACCTCTCTCCCACTGGGAGTAAGACTCCTCTGTATAGGTCTCATCTCCATCAGGACCCAGCTGACTATTCTCTAAACAAAAAAAATAATAGTAATGGTGAGTACAGAGTACTCAGCAAGCTTATATAACAAATATGCATTGGATGCTCCTGTTCTATCTCTATTACCATATCTCATTTTTATGCTTGTTCTTGAACTCAGATTCATATAAAATAATGATTTTAAGTTGTGAAAGAGTTTGGATTCATTACTTTGGAAAACTACTAAACATTCATATTAACAGCAAAACCCCCCATAAATTTTTGAAACTCTCCTTTCCCTGAGACATGTATGAATTCATGATTTATATAGCATTACGCAAACTTGTATCACTTTACCCATCATCACTTTGATCCTGATGGCTCATGACTCGTGAATCCTCGCATTTCCTAAGATGTGACGCACAGATCAGAGTACAAAACTTTTATATATATCTTAGCATATTATATCTCCACCCAGCTACTCACAAGCGGCAACCTGGAGCGGTGTACCACCCTCACCCAGATCAACCGAAAGCAATATAGCTGTTGGCTAGAGTGGTTTCTGACCCTCACCCAACAACCAACTGCGTAATATATCGCCTTCGCGTACCCCGCTTCTGGTATCTGACCAGTCCTAGGTTCTTGCAATCCACATCCCCCACTTCTGGCCTACTTACCAGTTCTGGGTTCTTGCGGCTGTAGATCCCCCACTCCGGTGCTGGTCCGACTCTTGTGGATTCCTCCCCTATTTAATACTTACCCATATGGAGAATATAATAACCATGATAGAACTACTAATCCTGTCCGTCCGCAGATGAAATGTTGGTTGATACGTTGTAGTACGGTCTGTTCACACGAATGAAGTTTGTAACTCCTTATATTATATTCTTATGCAGAGGTTCCAACTTGTCCCTCTGTTACCTGCCAAGGCAATCTCTGCCCACCTTCTTAAGTAATCCAAGTGGCCAACTGCTCCGTCAGTTGCCGTCTATTTGTTTTATCTTATTTCTTATAGTCTTTCCTTGACTTAAATACTTTTCTCTGTTTTGATGTACGGTGATACTGAATTAATATAGAAATACTTGTTTTACGGAATATGCTCTGAACAGTTGCTTAAAGGAATGTTTGCTTGAGTCTAAAATGAAGTTCTGAGTCTCCATGCTACCCTGGTACAATTCCCTCTGAAGACCCGGTACCTCGCCTGCAAGTTATATGAGTACTGGGGTTTAATCTATGGCGTCTGCTGGACATTGCTTGTGCCGTCGCAGCCACAAATGTGGTACTCTATGGATTCTGTCCATAATACGATGACAAAACTGGTATAGCAGACATGCCTTCTAATCAGCTAATCTGGGGGTGGAACCACGGGACGACCCCGTAGTGTAGCTCGGTAAGGTAAGTAACATCCTGTAGGGTGATAGTTATGTCCCCCACCAAAAGTGAAACAGGTTAGTCTTCGACCTTCACCGGTCAATAAATGCCACAGAAGCGGCAAGTCCAATGCAAATGAGTGCACTAATACGTTCTAAATATGGCTAATTGTAAAATATCATCTACACGAAGTCAATACATATGTCAACTAAACGTAGTTACTATGCACATTCCATACTACCAAATCACCGTTACGCTAATGAAATGCTAATACCATATTAAGCACAGTGCTCGCATGTGAATGAAACATACCTTTTCTTGAAGGTCTTCGTCGGGTTTACACTCCTTCCAACTGTAAAATCTCCTAAATCACAGCAAAACTACACCGAAAAACTATTACAAACTGGCCTTATACTCTTTCTCTTTCTTCTCCCTCGCCTTTCTCTTGCTCGGTATGAAAGAAACCGAGTTGCACAGCTTCGGATGGGAGGGCAGAGAGCGATGGGACCCATTTTATACGCGTGGAAAGACGTTCATGACCGACAAGTCCACGCGGGTACATGCGGGCGCAGAGGGCCGCGAAAACCCTTGTTGAATGCGATGAAAATCACTGAAGGGCATCGTATCGTGTCTGCGAGTCATCGCGGTCGACCACTTACTGAGCATTGGGCACAGCCTGCCCACCTACCAAGCTACTGTTGCTCGGCATGAGTTGGCACACCCTGCCAAGCCAGGTGAGCTCAGCAAGCCGGTGGGCCTCACCGGGTCCTACTGAATTTGGAAACAGTTCCGAATACTAAATTTGGAAAAAGGAGAGAAAATGGTACAATGATATATGCAAACAGTTCCGAATTACTGGCTACATTAGTAGTAAAAGAGTTGCGTGCGTGGAATGGCATCGACACAGCCCCAATGCCACGGGAACTGGAGAATTTTCTCCTATAAAATCTGCCACGCAGACACTGTGACGCCAAACCAAGCAATTCGTCGGAGAAGCCGTGCGTGGAGTGGAGAGGGAAGCCGGAAGAGGAGGCCGCAGCTGCGGAGAGGAAGATGACGCTGCTGCAGCGGTGGTCGTCGTCGGTGTGGAGCATCAGCAGCAGCGGGCGGCTGCTGTGGGCGGACAAGGCGTGGCGGGCGCACGCCGGGATGGCCTTCACGCAGCTCGCCTACGGCGGCTACCACGTCCTCACCAAGTCCGTCCTCAACGTCGGCATGAACCAGATCGTCTTCTGCGTCTACCGAGACCTCGTCGCGCTCGCCCTCCTGGCCTCCATCGCCTTCTTCCGAGAGAGGTACGACCCCCATGCTCTGACGCCCCGCTTTCCCTCTTGCTCTGCAACAACCAAAACAGCAAATCTTTCCTCTATGTATCCCTGTGTAATTGGATTAGGAGTTGAATCAAGTCGAGTTTAATTGTGGGTTTAGTAGCCAGTCGATGATGCGGAGATGAGACAGCTTACCTTTCTTCTTCCTAATCTTGCTTGTTGTTAACTTTCTTTACAAGTAAACACATATATCATAAATAAAATAAACTAAAAGGACACATAAGAATTTCTAAATTTCTTTATTCTCTTATCTCCTTTTCTTCTTGCTTTTCTTATAAAACTAGCTACAAGCGTTCTCAATATATACGATAATACTCTTTTACTAGCATACGTAGTATACGTATTCAGACTTCAAGTTGGACACAACTTCAATTTAAGTTACGCACGGAGACGGACTCTACTACGTCTCGAACTCTAAGTCAAGATTATTTCTAACAATCTCCCCATTAATTTATTAATCTTGACTTGACATACTCTAGTTTTAGTCTCAATGCATTATAAACTATTCTTTACCTGTCCAATTTCTAACAAATCAAGATATCCTCTCGTTCCGGTATAAATACTAGCTGTATGCTCTTCCATTGGGAGAGGGTTTGATTGAGATTATTTAAGCAATTCCCGTAATCGTCGACCCCTTGCCAATTGATTCTTACTTGTTTTATCTAGAGCAGAGGCAAATTGTGCAAAGGCTTGTAACTCTGCGAATTGAGCTAGTTCCAATTTTGATTTGCCAGCTACTTGTTTCATGGCTTTAATTTGAGCCGCGGATCCTACTCTGGAAACAGAAATACCCACATTAATAGCAGGTCGAATTCCGGCATTGAATAGATCCGCGGATAAGAATATTTGTCCATCTGTAATGGAGATTACATTAGTAGGAAATGCCTCCACATGAAGCGTTCTACATGCAAGCTACATGTAGAAACTCAACTCAACTAGTACGGGTTCATCCAGATGCAAAGATTCTAAAACACTGAGGCAGTCGGACTCAATTACGACTTACTAAACTCATACTTGACACAGAACGGTGACACATCTCCTCAACGTTCTGATTTCTTTCCACCTTACTTGAGTTTGGACGGCGACACATCTTCTCAACGTCCCTGACTCAACTCATCATCAGAGCAGCGTTGGTTCATCATCGCTGAGCACTTTAGCAAGAAACGCCTTCTTCATCTTCGGCTTGTGGCATTCTGAAGCAAAGTGTCCATAATCGTTACAATTATAACACATCACTTTTACCTTATCAAGCTTCCGATTCTGACGGTCTTGGTCACCACCTCTGGAAGTGTTCTTGCTTTCACGCTTCGATGATCGGATCTCCCACTCAGCGCGGGTCAATAAGAGCCGTCCGTTGCTTTTGTTGCTATTGTCTTAGATGTGTTCCTCATATGCCTTAAGACGATCGATGACCTCCTCCATGATCATTATCTTTAGGTCTTCAAATTGCTCTATGACCAAAGCAATTTGGAGAAACTATGAGGGAACAACACGAATAAATTTTTTCACTACATACAACCCTTCCACCTTCTCGTCAAGGGCCCGAATCTTGTTAACGATGACAGTCAACCGGACGACGAAGTCATTGATCGACTCTGTTTCCTTCATACGCAGCACCTCGAACTCGGTCTTGAGAGTTTGTACCTTTGCTTCCTTCACACGATCGGCGCCAAGATGCATCGTCTTCAACGCCTCCCACGCGGTTTTGACCGTCTCCTTTTCGGCCAGTAAAAAGAACGTCTACTCTGGGATGTCCTGATAGATGGCCGCCAATGCCATCTGATCTTTGCGCACATCCATTCTCGATCGCGTCTCACACTCCTTGAGCCTTCATGTACACCTTCATCTTGATTGCCCAGGCTGCATAATTGCTCGTCGTGAGTATCGGATAATGCAGCGAGACAGCGGAACTCTCCTTCGCCATCATGCTAGATGATGCCTCGTCACCGGTGACACCACTTCCCGAAGAACGCGACATGATCTTGAGAACGGATCAAGAAATTGGGCTACTTTGAAGTGGCACTTGGACCAAGGGAACGGAGAAAAAAATTGTACTGTTTTTCCTTTTCCCTTGAATTTTGCTCCTTGTCTCTGCACTCTCTGATGCTTTCTTCTTTTGGACTGGCTCTCTCTGTTGCCTGAATTGCCGCTTGCACTGAACTAAGACACACGGACTCCTCTTTTATTTTGCTACATCAAGAAGTTGAGTCCGCATGGGAGCCAGAAAACACACCGAATCAGTTTCTAACTCGCGCGAGGCCAGCGGACAAACTGTTGCCTCGGAGACAATGCCACCATAACGCGCCCGTGGCACGCGAAAGGACAGCTCAAATCTTCGTGGGACCCGTAGGTGACAGGTTGACAGCACAGAGTAGCAGTGCATCACCTGGTTCCTGCTCAATATATAGGCTAATACTCTCCTACTAGCATACATATTCGGATTCCAAGTTTAACACAACTTAAACTTGAGTTACACACGGAGACGGACTTTACTACGTCTTGAACTCTAAGTCAAGATTATTTCTAACACTTGTGCTGCCCACTAACAAGTAATTGATGCTTACTAGATTTTTGGTACCCATTTTGCAGAAGGGTGCGGCGCCCGGTGACCCCTCAGCTCCTCGCATCCTTTGCCCTTCTTGGCTTCACTGGGTAATTTCCTCTGCTGATGCAACAATCTCTTCAAGAACTCTTCAGTCTATTCTTGACTTCCACCGGTAAGACTTCCTAATGGTAATGGGTTCCTCCTTCCTTTCTGCAGGATCTTTGGGAACCAGCTCCTGTTTCTGCTCGGCCTCAGCTTTACCAACGCCTCCTACGCTGCTTCTTTCCAGCCTGCAATACCGGTGTTCACATTCCTCCTAGCTGCAATTGTTGGGTAATTTAATCACTGCATATAATTCTGTGTCTTTCTGACGTTGTCTTGGTTTCAAATGTCAACTAAATTGTAAACAAATCCTAAATGTTCCAGTGTTGAGGTGATCAACATCTTCACGAAAGACGGCATCGTCAAAGTTCTTGGCACAGCCGTGTGCGTCTCCGGTGCCATTCTGATGGTCTTCTATAGAGGCCCATCCTTGATTGGCCTTGGAGGCGCCAATGCTGTGAATGACAATGTGCTGTCATGGAGTAGCAATCCCTATCCTGCTCAGTGGCTGACATCAACCATGCTCCAATATGGTGTAGAAACCTGGCATCTTGGTGTTGTGTGCCTTATAGGCAACTGTTTCCTGATGGGCGCTTATCTTGTCATACAGGTAATCCAAATATGGGACCGTTTGCTCAATCCTGCTAGTGTGTTTTGATATTATCTATTGGCAAGATCTTTTTGTTCTTAAGAAAAATATTAGTGGCAGGATAGGAATGCTTACTGTTTCTCTTTTTTGTTTTTTGAGAGAGGATATACTGTTTACCTGTTTATGTTCATGGTTGATGCTAATTGGTGTCCTTTTCTGTTGTGACGATTCCCAGGCTCCGGTGCTGATAAAATATCCTGCGAGCTTATCCTTGACAGCTTACTCTTATTCTTTTGCCACCATCTTCATGGTGTTGACTGGGGTGCTTGCAACCAGTGGACTCCACGAGTGGACACTGACAGCAACCGAGACCATAGCTGTTCTATATGCTGTAAGTGTCTTTATATGACTTTAGGCTTAAATTAGACGACTTGTATGACAATTGATAATGATGTTCTAATTAAATTTCTTGCTTGTGCTACTAGGGAATTATTGCTTCTTGTCTGAACTACGCAATCATGACTTGGGCGAACAAAATTCTTGGACCTTCTCTGGTTGCCCTCTACAATCCGCTCCAACCAGCATGTTCTACCTTCCTCTCAACTATTTTTCTTGGTACCCCAATTTATCTGGGAAGGTTTGAACCAACACTGCCCTATTTAGTGTGCTAAATGTGCTGTTCGAACACAGCGATCTGATGATTTCTCAAATGACGTATCCTTTGAACTGCTTGCTCTGCATTGTGTTTATCAGCTGCCCATGATACTCTTTCAGGCCAGATAATAACATAAGTGGTGCTTACTGCTTGGTGTAAACTGATGGTGTTTCTCATAGATATAGCTGTTGATATTGCTTTCTTCTTTTCTCTTGCTTATAAGCTCTGGAAATTCAACAGATTTATGTAGCATAGATACTCACCTTGTGTATGTTTATATCCTACTCCTTTCAGCGTTATTGGGGGAGTCTTCATCATCGCTGGTCTATACCTAGTTACTTGGGCTCGGTACAATGAGGCGCAGCGAGTGCTGACGGTTGGTTATTTGGACCCTCTTCTGGTGGAGGTGGAGGTGGAGGATCTACCAGCTGCCAAGACGCAGGAGAGCTCCTTCAGTGGCTCCATGGATCCTTAAGAGGAGCAGACGAGTTGTTTCAGTTATATCAGAACAGCAGCAGCAGAATTACTTAGTATATTAATACGGTTGTCGCCTACAGTCATTCATTGTCAAGACATCAGACATTCTAGCATTGGATCAAGTGCCATCATCAGGAAGTTGTGTAGGGAACTGAGCTCATAACCTGAACATAGTCATCGCCTTTTCCGCATATTGGCATCTAAACTTGGTATTAACAACTTCCTTTTTTCAGTAGCATATCTGAACTTGAAAATTGTGTATTGCCTGTTATTCTTATTTCATAGGTTTTGCCACGGTTACTGCTGTTGACTTGCATTTATCTTTTTCTTCAGAAGATTGTTCTTTTAGGCCTGCCTGCGAAACTGAAGCTGCAATACAAGTAGAGCTAACTAAATACACTTGCGGCAAGTGCATATGCTGTTGCTGTTGCATGGTCATATAGCACAGTAAATCAGCACTATTGTGTGATTGCACAATTGAATTCCGGCATCTCGATTTCAATACACTGAATTCCGGCATCTCGATTTCAATACACTGAATTCCGGCACTATTTGCAACGAAGACAAAAAAAAACATACTGGGGTTGCTCAAGGGACGCAACACTAGCTTATGGGCCTGTTTGGTTCGACTGCGGTTTATAGCTTTTCACTAAAATTTTTAAATTTTAGCTGTTTACGACAAAGATTACGGAGAGATAGATACTCGCTTGTGATTTTGGTTAATACAAATGTTAAGCTTTTAACGTGTACTAGAATTAACTTGTAGATCCCGTCTTGAAATAATACTACATTTGAAAGTTAGATACTGTAGCAAAAGCCAAAAACTGCTAGCTTCAGTCGAAAAGAACATATATAATCCGCTGCTGATCAAATCCAAATAACCGAGCAAACGTTTCAAGTAGTGAACAGATTTCTAGATAACAACTTCACCAGAGTTTCATTGCTTCCATCTGATGGGAACTTGCCGTGCAGCTAACGGCATTTCGACATCGATTCCATGCTATCCAAAGAATGTTTCAAGCATCATAATATCACATCATTGCAATGCCTCGCCAGTGTGACTACAGTAACTAAAGTCTATCAGCTTTAGAAAGGCAACTATGCGCTGGTACAAGGTTATATAAGACATCGGTTATGCAGTCTAGGTACCAAACAAATGGGTAAAAATTCAGTTACTTTGATGAGGCGCTAGAAGCTTTGGAGGCCTTAATTCTGTACATCGCTGCGACAATCCATGGTCACATGACAGTGGTGATACTACCAAGTGTATTGACCACTATACTCCTGAGAAGAACAATTCTTTCAGGCCAAGTAGAAACCATACTGATTATGGATGCAGAGTGATCAGTATGGCACAGGAAATCACATGGAACAAATGATGCAGAGTTATCTAGAGGTATTCTACATACAATTCTTATTGACGTTATGAGATTGATTCATCTGCGTGTTAAAAAGGGTCATGTTGGGTTTAGAAAATCACTAGTCCTCATAAGAAAAATTGAAACTTCGTTATAAGGAGAAACTCTCGTATACAGGTTTAACCATGCGAGGTGTGCCTCTAAATTCACTACTGACACATAAATATCCATCCTTGTAACATTGGGCCGCAATTCCATCATCCACATCCCCCTCAAACTAGCTCCCATGGTGCAACTATTGCTACTTGTTAGTGGTGAGTATTTTTTCAGGTGAAGATTTACGAAATCAACATCTATCCCTCGCTAAGCAGACAGAAATTCTCCTCATGAGTCCAAGGGTCAGTCAAGTCAGAATTTGATTTATGGCAGATGAGTATACCCTACTATACGAAGCCAACAATCGACAAGTTAAAAGATTTCCTATGACACCTTGAGGATAAGAAACACAAGTGCAAATTCCCCATTCATTCACTTTACTTGCCGTAAAGGAACTTGATTGGGCAACAGATTTTACCATAGCCATTTGCCAGCATCATAGAGTAGCGACACATAATTAAACATGCCAGTGAGGAGGACATGGAGCAACAGGCAGAGACGTAGCCACAGATATAAGGGGATAAAATTAACGCGTCTATCACACGACACACGACATGTAGCAGCAGCAAAAGCAACAGTAATTTAAAGCAGCAGCAGCGGTAGTAGACTAGTAGCACGCTGCGGTAGGACGATTGCAGCAGGCAGGCAGACGGCGGCGGTAGTAGATTGGATGGGTAGATGCGAAGCGATTACCCATGGCTGGCTACTTCTTGAGGCTGCCGCGGATCCCGGGCTTGGAGGTGGTGGCCTCCGCGGAGCCGGTGGAGTGGAGGTTGACGAGCTTCTCCGGGTCGAAGGGGAGCTTGGGGTGGCGCGCCTCGTGGTGGATCTGAATGGACTTCATGTCGGGGGCGGTGGTCTTGCAGAGCGGGCACTCGTACTTGGCGTGGCCGCCCTTGACCTGCCCCAGCCGGTCCGCCTGCCCCGCCTTGCCGCCGCCACGGTTCGTCGTCGCCGCGTCGATCTTCGACGCGATCTCCTTCGCCGTGTGCTTCTTCGGCTTCGCCTTCCCCGTCATCGCCGACGACCTCCTCCTCCTACCCTCTCCCCTCCTCTAATATCTCTCTCCCTCGAGCGCCGCCGCCGCCGCTTCCTCCTAACCCTACTTCTGTTTGAGTCGGGCCGCCAATTATTAGGCTCCTCTCCTCTCCTGGGCAGCACGCGGCTTTTCCCCGCGGCCAGATCCGCCGTTCCATCTGCAACTCGCGGTTTCGATGCGGTGGCTCCAACTTCCAGGACTCTCTTTTTTTATTTCTGTATTCACAAATTGCTGCTGCGGAAGACAGGATAAGATACGTATGCGCGTCTGAAAACATATTCGTAACCAACTTGGCTATTTTGTATACAGAAAGAGTCATCGGCTATTTTGGGCCTGTTCTTCTCCTCCGAAGTTGGCGGCTTTTAGCTTTTGCTACAGTATCTAACTTTTAAACGGAGTATTTTCTCAAGACGGGGTCTACAGATTAAACGATCTACACGTTAAAAGCTCAATATCTGTACCTGCCAAAATCACAAGTGAGTATCTATCTCTCCGTAATCTGTACCGTAAACAGTCAAAATTCAAAATTTCATTAAAAGCCATAAGTCGCAGTAGAAAAGAATGACCTTTGTATATAGAAAGAGTCATTGGCTATTTTGTACGTATATGTGAAAGAGAAAACAATAAAGAAAAGGCCAGGAGTTCTTCCCTCTATTTCTGTGTTTCCAATCCGGTATTTGCGTCATCTATGATTGATCTGTCTATTTATATAGGAGAGAGGAATCGATTGGACTGGACTCACCAACAACAGTTCATCAACACGTTATCAGCACGAATCGCTCCGTGGATCGCAAGGTAATCATTCGCGGATTAAAATTACATATATCTAGATCGCTTTAAATTCCGCAAATTTCGCTTTCTAGATTATTTTCTACGGTGCAAATCCATTCAAATATACCGTGAGCAGACTTGAAGTCACCAGCATAATGTCGGTCGGCAGATTACATGAAAATAAAAGAGTAGATGTTGATTGCACCGTAGATTGAAAAAAAAGAAAAAAAGGAAAAATCCTGCGCGACCGATCGCATGCCGCCAGACTCGGGCGACCGCCGCGCCAGACCGCCGCCTCCCGCATGAGGCCGCGTCATCGCTCCTGCACGAACACCGAACGCGTCGCCCGAAGCGACCGCCACCGGAAGGCGCGCACCTCGGCCTCCACCGCATGGAGCGAAGCCGGCCCTGCACGGATCGCCGTCCGCACGCGACCGAGCCACCTCACGATGCACGCATGTGGTCTCGCCGCCAACCACCAGCACGTGATCGTGCCGCCGGCCCCGCACGGCCACTGTGCGTCACAACAGGCCCCGCCGCCCGAGCCAAACGGCGGCCCTAAGCGTCGTTGGCCCACGCGCCGCCGCCTTGACTCATCGGCTCCTACTACGCGCGCCCGCACGGGCCGCCGCCGACCATCGACTCCTACGCCGCGCTCCCCACACGGGTCGTTGCTGCCTCGAGCTGCCGGTCGCCCACGCCTCCCACCATTGCTGGGCGCTTGGATGTGCCGCCACGCGCTCAAGGGCGCCGTCACCGCCACGCGTGAACATGTGTAGGGGAAACCTACCCCTTTGACCCTTGAGCCGGCCGGTGTGGGCCGAATGAGACGGAAGAAAGAAAAGAAAAGGGGGAGAGCGGGCCGATGCCAACAATTCTGCAAAAAAGCCCTCGTAAAATCCAAAAATTATGAGAAATAATTTTTCTCTGAATTGAAAAAATTGTGAATAGGACCTCGGAAATTGCAGAATTCACTGAAAATTCATATTTTGGTAGAAAAGGGCCTCAGGAATTTAAATTTTGAATTATTTTAGCATTTGAATCATGTTTAGTACTGTCATTATTATTTTCTATGTTTTCTGTATTTATTTACTATTTTGATTAATCGTAATTATTTAAATTGCCTTTAATCACTGAAATTAACAGTAAAATTTATAGAAAACGCATAGAAAATTCTGGAACATTACGATAATCTTTTGTACCTTTGTCCAATTTATTTGCCTGCAATAAATCTATGTATGTTTATCAGCAGTAAACTTATTTATTCCTTTTATGCACATGTAGATGATAGACATCATGAACAGGCTATGTATTCCTGTGTGGTAGAACTGTAATTTCATGGAAATCATCTAAGCAAAGTCTTATAACAACTTCGACAAACCACTCGGAAATCATAGCGTTGTACGAAGCCGCATGAGAATGTGCTTGGCTCCGACGAATGATTCACAATATCAAGCAGTCATATGGAATGAATATCATGCAAGCTCCTACAATTATCTATGAAGATAATGCAACTTGTATTGCACAAGTGCAGACGGGCTATGTGAAGAGCTATTTCACAAAGCATATTAACCCTAAATTCTTCTATGCTCATGAATTACAAAAAAGATGGACGAAATTAAGGTACTGCATAACAAGTCATGTGAAAATATTGCAGATTTATTCACTAAGTCACTCTCAGCATCTAGTTTTGAAAGATGCGTACAAGGAATTAGAATGATGAGACTTAGAAAAGTGCAGAATTCAGAGGGAGATTTTTCTCAAGCTCGTTATTAAAACTTGATCATGAAGATCGAGTACCCGAAGAATAAATCATGAAGATTAAATGAAATTGGATAGATTGTACTCTTTTTCTCTTGACGAGTTTTCTTGAAGTTTCTTGGCCAAGATTTTTAATGAGGCAATTCGTGTAACACATCATAACATGCATTATGTGTTCTTTCTTCAAATTTTTTTCACTGAATTTTTATAGAGTTTTGATGAGGCATGAACATTTCAGTTGAGTGCCCAAGAGGAGTGTTGGGAAACCGGGGTCTGAGCTTGAAATATTGGCCTATGGTGGACACCTCACCACTAGGTTATATATAAGGAGGGTTATTGGCTATTTTGCATACACATATGAAAGAGAAAACAATAAAGAAAGACCACGAGTTCTCCTTATTTCTGTGTTTTCAATCTACTATTTACATTATCTCTGATTGAAGAGAGGAATCGCAAGCGACAGTCCCTCAACAATTCCTATGGTATCCTATGCAATTACTTTTTTTTTCCTATCACTTTTATGGTGGCTGTCATGTGATAAGAGCGATTGAGAATCTATGGAAACACGCATCTAATTGTCAGTTTGTGTTCTTGATTCCATGGCTCTTCACGTTAACCATTCCTGTAAGATTGATCCACCTTAATTTAATCAGTGGACAAGAAAGGGGCTATGCACGCCAGCTCCTTCACCGTGTCTTGATCTAGCAAGATTGAGCGAGAAAACAAATAATTTCTTGTCTGCGCACAACAATGTATCAACGGTAAATAACCGCAGAAAAAAAACGGAAAACGAAACTGAGGCAGAAGTAAGACCATGTGTCGGTTTACCCTTCAAATTTCCCAACTAAGTGGCAAACAAGCATGTCATTATAGTGCACAGAAACTTGCTCCAACCAAATTCGCGGAGAAGCGTACGGAAACAGGCCAACTAATAACAGTTCTACGACGAAGATCATATCACAGCGGCAGTTCTCCGCTGTCTGCAATGACAACTTTGCTCTTTGGTGACCCATTCTGCCGGCCTTCAGCTTCAATCTTGTAGACCACATCCATTCCAGACAGCACCTTGCCAAACACAACGTGCTTCCCGTCCAACCTATAGCAAAAATGCAGGAGATCGTCAAAAGCAGCTTCAACAGAACAAAAGAAACTTCAGTACAAACTAGAAACAGCGCTGCCGCAGTTACAAAGAACAGTGAAGATTACCAGCTTGTAGTTACAGTGGTGATGAAAAACTGGGATCCATTTGTATCTCTCCCAGCATTGGCCATGGAGAGAAAGCCTGCACCAACAAACAGGCAACCAAACATGAGAAGGTCTTGAAAGGCACGGGTACCACTCAAATAAAGCATTTCTAGTTACAAATAGGATTCCAAGAAACACAGGTAATCACCCGGTCCAGTGTGCTTGAGCTTGAAGTTCTCATCAGCGAACTTTGTGCCATAGATAGATTCACCACCCCTTCCATCGCCAAGTGTGAAGTCACCTCCTTGGATCATGAAGCTGGGGATAATTCTGTGGAACGCACTTCCCTTGTAGTGGAGAGGTTTGCCGCTCTTGCCAATTCCTTTCTCTCCTGTAATAACAATAAAGTTGAGAGCGCTACATGAAATCACAGCAAGCATATGACTTGGGAATGTTTAAAACCACAAGCAGACATCAAAAGAAAGCTACTATACAGATTGTGGTACTAAAGGGGAAAACTCTGAATATATATGTAGTAAATAATGACAGACTTTCGTAATATTCTGCTGTTACATATGAAGAATGCGACAACACTTATTGTTACTGTTACTTTTTCATGTACTTTTTTTCATAAAGTACATTTTGGAACATTTTTAGACTAGGAACTAGTCAGCTACAAATTCAACTAGTTAATTTCTATTCTTATTTTCCTATTGGCATTCATATGCAGCAGTTATAGATGATAAGAGTAAGGGGGTGACCGACAAAAATTCTGCACAAAGGGATTACTTCTAGCCACTGTAGAGAACTTACAGACTAGAAGCATTCTGATATGGTTGAAGGGGCTTGTGATTTAATGCAGTACCTCCCCAATTTGTAGGACAAACAGGTTACGATGTTCTCTACTTTGTGATGATTAAAACAGTAGTTTTGGCCATGAAGTAATGAGAGAATGATAGAGGTAGCTTCCTTTTTCTTTTGAAGAACATGGCAAGCAACTTGGTTAAGTTACAAGCATACGCGTGCATCAAATAAGTCGTATGATTTTATATTGAGTAATTTTGTTTGACTTTCTAGAGGAGCACACATATTTGATTGTCTAAATTTCCTGAAGATGAGACCAAATTGTGTCATTCCAAATAATTTCATGCCAACATGACAAAACAAATGTGATTGTACAGTGCAAATTTTATTCAAACTGCCAAGCTTGCCATGTGACTAATCACCTGGAAAGTTTAACAAGAAAACGGAGTAACATTTTTAACATATAAAAAACAGTATCAGTCGTTGGGAAGCATACCTGTGCAAAGCGCTCGGAAGTTCTCTGTAGAAAAAAAGATATAGGGCATTTAGCATTTCTGTCATATAATAGTGATAATTACACAGTTGAGCTGATGATACCTGCTGTTTTAGGGACAGCCTTCCCAAAAAGTCCGATGACAACCCGACCTATGACAATTCAGAAGCAATTTAAATGTCAACGAATCGATCAATTAACAGGTGGAGAAGCACTATCAGAAGAAGATACACAAACAGCACATCGGCTGCGTTTCTCCTTAAAGGCTTAAACATAAACAAGACTAAGTGCAGTCCTCCCAACATAATAGAGTTAGCTTCAAGTCAACATCAAATTTTGATAATCGTAATCAAACGAATCACTCCATAAGCCATAGCTAGGCGCCTAGGCATCTGCAACACAACTAATGCTAGGAAAATAGCTAGGCAATAATCCTTGTATCAGAAATTCTCTCTCTCGTTTTCCCCCCCTGAAGATGCATCGCGCTGATCTGAAAATAAAGGTAGAGACGGAGTTCACCACAAACCTGCGGGCTTGCCGTCGATCTCGATGTCGAAGTAGATCTTGTTCGTGACATCCGTCAGTTCCGCGTTTGATTTTTTCGCCTGAAAGCCGAAAAAAATTGTGAGGAACAGATTCAGGTATTAGCGCAAGCGTCACGAATAATCATATCGGAGAATAGAGAGAAGTAATCAGATCCGAGAAAACACACACACACACACACATCACACAGAAGGAGAGGGAGAGTAGCAAAGTATGGATGGGTGTGTAGGGGACGGACGAGGTGGATGAGCACCTGGGCGAGCGCCAGGGTGGCAGCGACGAGTGCGAGGCACACGCACACAGACACGGGGCGCGGCACCGCCCTCGCCGCCGCGCTCCTCCTCCACCCGGTCCTCGCCATCTCGGATCTCCTCGCTGGCCGCCGATGAGCTTGAGAGGATAGATCTGTTTGTATGCTCTGCACTCTGCGGTCTCCGCGCAGAGTCCACAAGCAAATAAAGAGGGGAGTCGATGCGCTGGCTGACAGGTGGGGAAGGCATGAAACGTGGGGCCCACCTGTCAGACTAAGGATTCTTTCGCGGCAAACTGCTCGCCCTCGACCGGCCACTCATTGGAGTGCTCGCTGTTGCTTTGTTAGTTTTGGTGCAGATTAACACATTATGATATAACCGGACGTTACAATGAAATTTATTAAATATATAGAAAATTATACTATAGAAGTGAGTTGCTCTGATTATATAACCGGACGTTACAATGAAATTTATTAAATATATAGAAAATCATACTATAGAAGTGAGTTGCTCTGATTAGTTAAAAAGTGAAGAATATTGAGAAGTTAAGAGAATAAAATGATTGAAGGAGAATAAATATACAACCATTAACTTATTCTTTTATCTTTACTGATGTAAAAGAACATGTTGGTGGTTGTACGTCAATTCTCCTCCAACCGCTCTATTTTCTTAATTTCTCATAATTCTTCACTTTCCAACCGACCAGAGCAACTATTTTCTATAGCACGATTCTCTATACATTCGATGAGTTCCGTTGCAACGTACGAGTACATAACTAGTAATAGTAATGATTGTGATGAATGGAGATGATCATATGCTGCAGACCGAGTGGATAAGTAATTAACCTTACAAGCAGATACAACTATCCGTCAGATTGCATTAACATCTATCAAATTTCTGTCATAAAGATCGGGATAACAATGAACACATTCTTAACAAGTGTGGCCCGTGTCAGTTGGGTTGTGTAGACTGCATTTTCAATTAATAATTAGGCAATATTCCCCATAATCACCGTAAATAATCACGAAAATATTCAGACAAATGAAAATGAAAACGATGTAGAAGACTAAGACCATTGGTCAGTGCAACATTAGCATTTCCCAACTAAGTAAATAAGCAGGTCATCGTTACAGTCAACAAAAACTAGTTCCAACCAAATAAAATAGATTACCAATAAACAGTTCTACACTGAAAAGCAGTCACGGTAGGTTTTTATTAATCTTCCATTAGAAGATCATTTCAGCTTATCACATCGGCAATTCTCCGCTGTCTGTTATGATGACTTTGCACAGTGGTACACCACTCTGCCGACCTTCAGCTTCAATCTTGTAGACAACATCCATTCCAGACAGAACCTTGCCAAACACAACATGTTTCCCATCCAACCTATAGCACAAAAAAAATAGGTGATCATCAACACCACAGTTTCAACAGGGAAAAAAAGTATCTTTAGTAGATACTACTAGAATTGGGCTCCTGCAGCTACAAATCCTGTTCTTTTTCAGCTACAAATCCTGTTCTTTTTCAGCTAGTAGAATATAGCACAAAAAAAATAGGTGATCATCAACCCAAAAGCCATAAGTCTCAGCTAAAAAGAACAGGCATGTGGCCGAATAGTAGTAAAGAGTAACAGTTGCACCCTTGCCCACCCGATTTAGTCCTAGCATCGGCTCGGATGCTCGTCTCCTTTGGTGAATGCTACGACTCCTGGTCGACAAAAAATTATACAAAGAGACTAACGCTTAGGGACCACCGAAGATTACCGCCTTAGTGGTACCGTGGTGATAAAAAACTGGGATCCGTTTGAATCTTTCCCAATATTGGCCATGGACAGAATCCCTGCACCAACCACCAGTCAATCAAACATGAGGGCTTGCTGCTCGCAGAACAATTAGGATTTCATGAAACCCAGTTAATCACCTGGTCCAGTGTGATTGAGCTTAAAGTTCTCATCAGGGAACGATGAGCCGTAGATAGATTCACAACCCGTTCCATCGCCGTGCGAGATGTCGCCTCCTTGAATCATGAAGCCTGGGATAATTCTGTGGAATGTGGTTCCCTTGTAGTGGAGAGGCTTGCCGCTCTTGCCAATTCCTTTCTCTCCTGTATAACAAGAAAGTAGAGAGCGCTACATAAAACCACAGCCAAACCAAACACATGATGTTTGGTAACGAGCAGCATGCATCAGGGAGAAAGCTACGTTACAAATTGTAGAACCATTCACTATTCAAAAAGTGATATCTCTCAATATATGTAGTAAAAAATGACAGATTAATCCCAAGGAATTCATAAATATTCAACTGTTTCATATGAAGGATGTGAAACCACTAATTGTCAGTACTGTTTTCACTCACTCATATGTCCCGGTGCTGGATGGTAAAGTTATGGTTAGGGAGCTTGTATTTAATGCACTTCCCAGTTTGTAGGACGAACAAGTTGTTTTTCTCTCTCTAGTCAGTACTTCGTGATGATTTAAATGACAGTCTTGACTATTAACTAATGAGAAAATATATAAGTAGCTGCCTTTTCTTTTAGAGAACATGGTAAGGAACTTGGTTGAGTTACAAACATGCGCCTGCATAAACTAAGAGCCGTATGATTTATACTGTCTGTAAAGTTGTTTGATCTTTTTGAAGAAGCATGCATGTCTATTTGATTGACTAAACTAGCTGATGAGGTGACCAAACCGTGGCATTCCAAATAATATATGCGAACTCATGGCAGCATAATTGTGATTGGATGGTGCATGCGGAAGCATACCGGTGCAAAGTTCTCGGAAGTTCTCTGTAGGGAGAGGATATACAGACCGTTAAGCATTTCTCTCGTCTCATAAAAGATAAATGCACAGTTATTGAGTTGAATAAGTAAGTCGATGATACCTGCTGTTTTAGGAACAGTCTTCCCAAAAAGTCCCATGATAATCCGACCTATGACGACCAGAAGCAATTTAAACGTCTATAAGACTATCAGTAACCAACATACATAGATAATACTAGAGAGAGAGGCAGCCATCTCAAGAGACTCAGGGCCCCATTTGGGTACCCTTAATCAGATGAGAGTGGATTTTTTTTCAACCTTCCTACAAAATTCCGGCGTTCTAAACGGGGACTCAAATCACTCTACGCATGCCATTACAGGCATTATGCGACATAGCTAACGCGAGGAAGACAGCAAGATAACGATTCTTGTCAGTATTTACCGAACTTTTTCACCTAAGGATTTGCCATTACAGGCATTCTGATAACTTTTTCACCAGCTGACAATAACACCAGAGGGGAGCTGGGGTCACCACAAACCTGCGGGTTTGCCGTCGATCTGGACGTCGAAGTAGACCTTGTTGGTGACCTTCGTCAACTCCGCGTAAGATTCATTCGCCTGAACAGCAAAAACAAAAAAAAATCAAAAGAATTGTAAGGACTCAGAGATACCACCTCGAACAAATCAGCAACCAAACACACTGGAGAAGAGAGAGATCGAAGTTGTCAGATCGGGGGGAGAGAAGCGAAGTAGCGACGGGTGGGATGGGAAGGAGGCATGCACGCAGACGAGGTGGATGATCGAGCATTGAGCACCTGGGCGAGCGTGAGGGCGGCGGCGACAAGCGCGAGCCACAGGCACAGCGACACCGGGCGCGCCGTCGCCGCCGCGCTCCTCCTCCACCCGCCCACCGCCATCTCGGATCTCCACTGCTGCCCTATTCGTCCTCCTCGCTCGTCGCCGATGAGCACTCTGCAGCCTCCGCAACACAAGCGTCCACGATCCTAATATAGTGGGGCCAACCTGTCAGCCTGCGGGTTTGTTACAAACCGCCCGGCCCCGGCCGCACATCAGCCACTCATTTTAACTGCCTGCCTGCTTGTTTTAGTTTTACTGCTGGTTGAAGTTAAGCAGCTGGGGACTTACCATGCCAAGAGCATCAGCAGCTGGGGACACAATCAGGAGCCGCAATTAATGGACACACAAAGCAGACATCCTTTAAGATTAGTAATCCAACTCCCGATGCACTGGCCCCAATGGCATTTTTTTGGTTAAAAAAAAGACAGTGCTATGTGTTGCACAGGCCCCAATGGTTTTGATTTGCATTGCACTGCAGCCGATTCAGAAGGTTGATAGACTCGTCCACACATGTGCAGTACAACAGAACAACTGCAATGATATAGCGGCGCATGTCACGCGTCGTTGTACAGAAGCTACTGATATGCAAAACAAGAATCACCAACCAATGCAAAACCTCGTTAGCTTCTTTCGACTAGGCGAACCGAGGTGTACAATTCGCTGTCGGTAGCTGGTACAATGCGCCAGCTTCGCTGCCTCGCAACAAAAACAACACAGGGATTTGCTCTTCAGGTTTTAGTCTTTAGATCCACTGGCTGCTGGGCCTTTCTTTCCACCGTACCTCTGCGTTGGAATTGCAAAAACGAAGTTTAGTAAACTGCTGTTTAGTAATACTTGACAATCCATAGTGGAGCAATATATAGGATCATATGGTGAGCCAAGATACCGAGTCATATGCAATATATTCTGAGCGCCTAAACAACATATGGTTTACTCTTGATCCCAAGGCACTAAGCTACCGTGGAAACAGCACATCAATTGGCACTGAACCTGCTATCACTGACTAGACCTAGACGCAAACGGTAATGGCCACTGGGCTAGTTTTAAGAAACTCTGGTAGCAAGCATGATCTACTTAACTTTCAAGCAGCAGAAGGAAACACAACTAAATTTCAATCTTCAGAAAGCTCTCACCTGCTTTCCTAAGTTGAACGGAACATACTTGTACTTGATCATATGTAAAATCTGCCGCTTCATTGTCAAGACAAAGAGCACAATCCAATAGCAGAGTAGTATTGGCCAGAAGACAGGAACATCAAACACTGAGAAGAATGTCATGACAAAAGCAATACAAAAGGCTTTTGTGATGGCATACCTGAAAAAGAATAGTAATTGGTCAAAATAGTTGTTGTACTTGTACATTTGCATTGCAAAGAGATTAAGAAAGGACAGGAGCCCATTGGCACTGGAACACCAAATCCTGATTATAGTGCTCATGGCATGGTGCGCCCCATGCCATCTAAACTTCATGATACATTATACTATGCAAAAAAAACCCTCTATCCCAGAAAGCAGCAAACACTTGTTCTCACTGAGCTTACCAGGGGAGAGCAATGCTACAGAAGCAGTTCATCAACTTAAAGCATATACTATTTGCAAATTGGAACGAGATGGATAGTACAACTATCTGATGTTTTGAACCATACAACAGTAAGAAACTACTACTGAAAGAAAACAGAACACCACAATGACGTATACGGAGTTAAACATATCTTACTAGCACATCAAAAGATCCGTAACTCTTCAATAGAGATTAGAAATTTACAACAAGATGAAAATTGCAAAAATGCAAGAACTCCACTAGAACATGCAGTCTATCCTTTTCAGACTGTGCAACCTTAAGTCATTGCATTACATAACCTTGTACAACAATAGCTTCGAGTCTTCAACTACAAAAGGAAGTCCGAAAAGCAGGTCAACAAAATGAGTGTATTACATTTCTTTCCTAGTAATCGGCAATGCACAGGCATTAGCAAGGATGTATGATAGTAGTGAACTAGTGAAGCCTATCCGTTTATTGTTTTATCATCGAATTATTCAGTGAGTGACTCACAAAATTTGTTGCTGGGTAAATCTTAACTAATTGTCCAAATCAGCATAGCTAATTGGTTCAAGCAGAATTTGACTCTAGAAGAGTGTATTTCGGTGTCTGCCTTGTGTAGATTGCATCTCCAATTAACAAATCAAACATTAGTTTCACATAATTGAAGGACGTACATATCTAGCTAGCTGGACCGGTGTGAAACGAGGCTAGAAATTAGGATAGAGCAGTAACCGTATACCAGAACTTGAACTCGGGGAGGCGGCGGATGAAGGGCTTGAACTCGTCGGAGCCGCGGGTGGGGAGCGCGGGGCCGGCGTCGAGCTCCGGGTCGACCACGGGGAGAGGAATCCGATGAGGAGGTTGAGCAGGTAGATGCCCAGCGCGTAGGTGACCACGTAGAAGCCCTGCACGTAGTAGACCCGCAGCGCGTACACCGCCGCGGCCACGAGCGTGCCCGCCCAGCGCCCCGCCGTGTGAGGTGCGGCCCGGTCCAGGTAGTGCTGGAACGCCCGAGCAGCGTCCGCGCGCCACCGCTCCACCGAGCCGCTGCCGGGAGAGGCCTCCATGGTCGCCGATTGGGGATTTCGGGAGCGAGCCGGTGGTCTAGGTTTCGTACGCTGGGGCTGGGAGGAGAGGAGCGGTGCGCAAGCGGAGGAGGCACATCACATGCCTGCCTGTAAAGCAAAAGGGGTCGCGTTCCGTTCGCCTACGAGCTCAGATCACACGCACCCATCCCAGCCTCAACCTTTACTATCGTAAAAATATAAGATGATGATTGATCCAATCTTCTTTCTTTTTTTTTTTGTTAGCTATCCGATTTAATCTGAATCATTTATCTCATCTCTCTTCTTCTTTCTCTCAGGACACAATCGCTCACCCCTCCACTTTTTCTATCTCCTTGTACATTCTGATCATCATTCTCTCTCTGTCGCTTGCTCTCTAATGTTTGATATGTGAAATTCATCAGACAGTAAATTTCACATTATTATTTTTATGACTCCGTTGCAACGCACATGTCTCTAACTAGTTTTCTAGAATTCTTTATAAATTTTCCGCGTTCCTTTTGAAATATTGGAACCGTACCATTTCTCACAATTTCTTTATATATAAAATTCTCGTGCAGGCAACATCATTCGTAGAAACACACGGAAAAATAGAGGGGAAAATGCAGACATATCATCACGAACGAAAAGGGAGGGAGATGCTCCTCACATTGCTAACTACATTTTCTGGATTTTGTGTACAGGAGGTAGCAACAGCTGTTACTGTTAGCGTTTGTAAAATTTGTCTAGTAAGACTGTCTGTCTCACAGCATAGTGGACCGAGCGGAGTAACTACAAGACTGGTAAAGACAAAGCTAGAAATCAAAAACCATATCTTCATCTCCATCTTCCTCCTCCAGTTGGCTATCTTCATCCAGCTTCTCGCACTCGAACAGGTAAGGCGCGTTTTCCTCTGCATTCTCCTTGGTGTCATTCATCTCTATGATACGGGTCATCTTCTTACTGATGCAGGATTCAACTGCCCCTTCTGAGGCGTCTTGGTCTGAGCCTAGCCCCAGAAGCGCAATGCATTCATCTTGGAACTCTTGATCATTGGATGACAAGATTAGGCCAGCAATTGATTGTGCAAGATCAGGAACATATTCACGAACCTACAATGATATAAAGATCACTAATTGTAGTCAATTAGCATAGAAAAAGAAAGAACAATTGACCAGACAATTCGCATTTTTAATTTTAAATCAATAGGAAGCTGTAACTCTATGATACAGAGCTCATCCCCAAGATGAACCAGTTTGGCACTTACTCTTTGTTCTGCTTTCGCAGATAAATGCAGTACATCACTATGAAGGAAAGTGGTGTTATTCACATTAAAGTTAGGGATCAACACAGTGCTGGTATGTGTTGATAAGTTCCGAAATCTAAAAGGCCTGTTTAATACCACGACATGTAGACATGGAAAAATGAAGGGTCATGTTATATAGAACTGAACGAGTATTTTTGCATGCAATGAAACATGTTGGAGAACTTGACCACAGCTTAAGATGCCATCCTTGTTTCTGTCACTAACTCTAACAATAAAGAGGTCGGTTTGCATTCTAAATTGCACAGAGTAAGACAATTTACACCTGATTCTATCTGGTGGCAGTATAGCATTACCTTTTGTCCATCTAACAATAAAATTTCTTCAGTTACAAAATTATAACAGGCTGAAAAATACACAGGTTAAGGAATTCAAATCTTCACAATTATGTTAGTTAACAGCAAACATGTAAAAGGCACAAACCTTCTGACCATGGCAACTGAGAAAGTCTCCTGCATGATCTACTTTCAGGTGATACAATGCAGACTTAAGTGCCTTCCTTACAAGATGTCTGTCTGGTTCAGATCTCTGCCATTTTTGCACTGCAGTGGCTACAGCGAGTCAAGGATAGCCTCATAAATGTAAGCCCTGCATATACTGTTACTCAAGGCTTTCAGCAACACACACACATGCACTCACGCACACAGACTTGTGAAAGCCCAATGGTGATATCCCTCCCAAATACTCACTAGAAAAAAGAAAAAGTATGTGCAGAGCAAAAATGGATATCCTCCATGGTAAGTGTGAATGGCAATATCAGCACGAGCAAATGTCAGGTTATCCCACTCAAGCACAGCATTTCCTTCATCATCCACGAAACCTCCTTTTAACTTGAAGCCGTGGCTTTGCCAGTCTATGCTCATCAACACATTGAAGGAGGACTGTGAGATGGGACAAGGTATCAAGTCTTCAAAATGCAAAACCTACAAATAGGCCAAACAACAGTGCCATAAGCAATGGACTCAGTTGAATCACACCATTAGCATAAACATGTGATGACATGCTGTTTTACTTCCTGTAAGCTCACCGAATACAAGCAAGAATACATCTCATGATAGGTATTCTTGCTTCTATAATCTATATTACGTCCAAAAAACATTTATGCATCACACGAACAAGTAACTCTAATGTATCAGATTGTGTAACTTAATTGTCTATGGTGCAAACCTGTGTGGACGAACAGTTCACCATCCAACAACCCAAATCAGACGCAGTATGTGCAATCATTATTACCACTTCAACAAGTAGCCCTTTGGCTTTCCTTCTGTCTACATTGTGTGCTACTCCAGTTCCAATCTTTAAACGATCTCTGGAGTGAGAAAGCAGAAGAGTAAAACCCGCTGATCATGTCAAATATGGCAGCACAGCAATCTGAGGAATGCATAATGCCAAAACTAGATGATATTCTAGTGTTCATTATTATGCCGATGGCTGAATATATTGACTACATACCAGGCAACAGCAACAGCAAGGTTAGGAGCCTAGCACATGCATATCTGAAAGACTGAAAGAGATTATGTTTGGGGTGATGGCAAATGGGGAAAATACTCCAGTCTAGCAGCGGATGCTGTTGGCCACCATCAACAGTTTTTCCCATGGTTTTCAGTAGTTTGTTTGACTAAACAAAGCTTTCAGCACCAGATAAGTAAATATAGAAGTCTAGAAGTCAGATGCAAAAGTTTTGATGTCTTCAAATCTAAGGATGCGGATGCCTTCAACTGTAAATATTTTTATACATACATCTCAGATTAGTGAGCGCAACATACTTTTTTGTAGTAGTTCCTCATTAGCTTTTCATATCTCTATCTGATATTGAAAGCATGACATAAATGAACATGAATTTACTTCACGGAAGAGAAATACATTAACAGAGTTGACTCAAAGCATAAGTGGGAAAAAATCAACTGATCTGCTTAACAAGGTGGATAGCTACAAAACCAAAGAAAAAGCAAACAAAAAAAATATCCAGCAATATCATTTATATACCTAGTAAACAAGTATCAGTGAAAGAGTCAAATCCAGAGAGAATACATATATACCTATTAAATACATATTTTTTTTTGGTGGAATGAGTCTAACAGTAATTATGAACAGAATATCACTATCTATTTGTGTCAGGCAATGGCCTTTCTGACCGGAGGCGATAGGGAAGAATCTGGCTAGCTGGGTGAGGAGGACGCCTGGAAGCCGTTGGTGAGCAGCTGCTGGGGAAGCTCCCCAGCCGTCGAGGTGGAAGAAGATCGGGGGCAGGAGGCGCAAAGAGCAGGAGATTAGGTAAGATCCTAATCCTTGCTTGCTTTATTCAATCAATCACTTCCTCTTTATAAATAGGCCTAACAAATCAATCTATTATGGAAAAGGATACATTTAAATCTGATCTTAAGGATCTTATCTCTAACTTAACAAAACTATGCAAGCAAAGAGGCACAACCCGCTTACTTCCCAGCCGGCCCTGAGGTTTTGTGTCGCCGGGTGTAAACGTTGACCCACATGACATCTCTCCCTCCCTAGACGAACAGCTTGTCCGCGAGTTGGAATGGATAATATTCCTTAAAGCCGTGACGTCTTCCCATGAAGCATCTCTAACTTAACAAAACTATGCAAGCAAAGAGGCGCAACCCGCTTACTGCCCGGCCGGCCCGGAGGTTTTGTGTCGCCGGATCTAAACGTTGCCCCACATGACAAATTGCCTTCAGATAAGAGTGGGATGACTTCAGCACCAATATCTTGTAGCATGCATTAGCAATTTCAGCAAAATAATCTTAGCAACTTAAGTGAAAAATATACATAACAGTCACATCAAATCAAGCAATGAAAGTTTTACCTATTCATATAACATATGTCACACTTATCACAAGTGTTTCCATGTGAGAGTGCGTAATCTTTAAGGCCAGAAACCAGCCGCTCAATACTTGATGTGGTAATAGAAAGATTGACATCATCAGAATCTTGTGACAGACAAACATTCCTTGATCCAGCACTGCCTGTTTGCTCAACAAAGAGCTCACATGCTAAATTCTGAGCAAGTACAAAAGACCAACCAAACAGCCACTTAAGAGCTCAGACTAAAGGAGCCAAAGACAGAGAAATGCTTCAATTTTATGCTTACTTGATGTTGAACGCCAGAACTGAAAATATGCCCAACCAAATCAAAACAAATATGCCAGAAGAAACGTAATATAACTGACAACTGACAATGGTCATCAATTTTAAGCATCCTTTTTTTTCATTAATCAGCTCAGGGTACTATAAGATTCATGGTATGAAAATGCAATTAATCAGACAAATTGGTGCATATAAAGGCATGCCATCTGTTAGTATATGAAATATTCAAATATATAATAATAAACTTATTCTTCAGACAATATACAGGAGGGTCCTTGCAATTTTCTTGTTTGGAATTACTGCTGGTGTAATGGCATCGGTATATTTATACTGAATCAGTAGGAATATGCATTTGCTGTTTTGTTTCTTGCACATTCCATGAGAAACATGAACATTAGTATACATATATTACTAGTACATTCACGGTCAATGCATTCTTGATTGATTGTCTCCTGCCATTCTCAAGATGAAACATATATAGCATTGGTAAATGCATTCATATTCTTTCATCACAAGGTTGTCAAGAACTTTTTTTTTTAAAAAAAAATGCATCTCTAGGAGCCTCCTAATGCTAGGATTCTGCTGTTTTGTCACTGTAGCATATAGACTAATGAACACCATATTTCAATATACATGTTTCAGCCAACCAAAGCTATACAAATACATGCTATGTATTTGTATTTTGCACATTATGTACAAAGGCATAAGCCTCCATGTAAAATGTCAAACACACAAAGAATTACAACAAATTCTTCCTTGCAACTTGTGAAGTATTATGCAATCTGTACACCGATTTTAGTTTTTAGAAGGCCTAAATAGCATTAAATTTCTTATTGCTTCAACCAATAAGAAGGCCACATAGGATGCATATGCTACAAGGCAACGCAACTGACATAGACACATAGCCCTTCGAACAAGAAAGACTAAAACTTAACGCCTCCATAATAAACAGCATTGTTACTGCTCAAGTATAGTCACTGCGGTGTATGGCACTAGGCATTTTGAGTCAAGGATGGAATGACTAAAGAATAAACACAATAATGGCAAGTAAAATCTGAAATTTCATCATGAGAACTGTGAACCAATTAAGCTGAAAAGGAATAATGACAAAGAAATTAGAGTTGAAACTTGATAAAAAAAAAAAGCAGTGCAGAAATACTTACAGCTGCTCTTAGCACACGTATCTGCACAGGTTAACAATGAAAACAGGCTAGTCAGAAAATATTTGTGACAACAACTCAAAAAAATGCCTAACCACATAAAGTTAACAATTCTACCATATTTGAAAATATTTTTTTTGCTAAGTCCCAATTATAAGATCATTGTCAGGATTCTAATACTGACAAGATAACAAATCACAATGATCACAATTGTTGGCTAAGGTTGAGCGGGTAAAAAAATATGGAGGAAAAAAAAAGAGAAACAGAAATGTTAACCAAGTCATACCTTACGGACAAAGTCAACCAACCAAAATATGAAGTCATCAACATCTGTTTCACTTGAAAGGCAAAGGCATACTTCAGTTCCACTGTGTTGAAAAACGCATAGATGATTCAACCAACCCTGGTATTCAGTGGGCCACATCAAACTAACAAGAGATGACCTGCCTGAATGTTAAGTGTTTTTTGTATGTGGTAGCCAGCTTGGTGAATCTTGCACTTGAAGATATGTTTTCGTGAAGATTAAATCGATAATGATAAATAGCTTTGTCATTGATTCCTACAGAGTATTTAATGGAAAACAAACCATCAATGGCCTTAATGAAATAAAAATTTCATTAATCAAACAAAACAATCTTTAACATTACATATTTATATGTCTTTGCATTGCAAATGCAAATTTATGGAGGAGTTCACAGTAGTGAATTAACATATACAACCAAACGGAATAAAGGTATGCAGAGAATTTTTGAAAAACATATAAAAACATAATAAGGTACGTAGGTAACATAAATATTTGACATACTCTTCTACTTTAGAATTCTTTTCATGCTTAGGCTTTTCACCAAAGAAAGTCCTCGTGAATAAATAAGAAAAACCGCATATAACTACATTATACCAAAAAAAGGAACCAAAAAGGAAAAGGAAAGAAAAACAAGGAAACTGCAAAAAACCAAGTTGCAGTAGTGAGCAAAGCCAAAGAACAGAAAATTTTCAGGGCAGGGCATCGTGGTGAGAGACAGTTTGACTGATTATTGTGAGTAAGCATTGCTATCAACTTTTGCAGCTCGTATGTCATGAGAGAAAATTCTTAAGAGTGACTAGTCAATCTGTGATTTGTTATGCAAAAGCGAATTGATAGAACAAGCATTATTGACATGGAGCCATGGAGTACAATGAAGAGCACAGGACAGCATAACCAAGCAATTTAGAATAATTAAAAGAAATTAGATTCTACTAGACAACAGGGAATGGTGTATAACACGAACGGAACGTGAACTATGTAATGCATTGAGGGAACAGAAAGCATACCAGTACTTGTGATCAAGAGGGTACCATCTGCAGACACAGAGAAGCTGCGTGAGACAAAGGCAGACGAGCCTAAGAACAACAACTATGGCCCAAGTCTAAACCAAATGAAGATATGAAAGAAGGCACAATGTTGGATATATAACTCGCCGTCACAGCACAGTTGGTAATCCATCTGAAAGTTGACTTAAAACTACTATGGTTGCGGACGAAAGCGCCAGGGAAGAACATCCCTCCACTTTACCGTCTAGTAGACCACCCACGTTGGAAAGGTAGTGATTGATAAACAAATACAGAGAAGATGACCACCTCCATTTGAAGAGGGGAGACAACTTAACGGTGTTGTTGCTAACTAAGGATATTCAGAAGCGATTAAGCGAATTTCTTCGGACGCTAGTGACAAGCGCAACCCTTGCCTTCGCTAATCGAAGGATTTGTGCAAGAGCAGATGAGCATGGCGTCACATACCCCATTTCTCCGCGGGAGTCTCACGAGCCAGCGCGTCGAGCTCCAGGAACTCCTCCAGCTTGCTCCCGACTCCAGTGTCCGAAACTGCATCGATTCACAAACCCACAACAAAATTGGAGACTCACTGAACCAGATGTAAGCAGAAAGGAAGGAACTCCGCCGAAGCCTACATTACCGGAGACACGCAGGGGCGAGGATCCGGAAGGGTCCAGGGGGCGCTTGACGGAGACCGTGAGCCGGCACGGCGACTCGGACATCCGGCAGCGCTGCACCGCCCAGTAAATCAACTGAAGCGGAGACGCAAAAGAACCTGTGAGGAGAGGAATAGAAGGTGTAGGGCGGAATTGGGAGGGGTTTGAGGTGAGATAGAGTCGTACGGAGTGGAGGAGCTTCCGGTGGGGGGAGGATGAGGACGCCATGGAGGCGAGGAGGAAGACGCCGGCTGTTCTCGGGGAGTCGACGAGAGGTTAGTGTTCGCGCCTGCTCTTGGGAAGCGGAAGGGTGTGGGTTTTGAGCGTTCGACCTTCAGCGCGCCGATCGCAGTAACAACGCTGGCCGCCGCTCGCGGGAGCTCCGCCGCCCTTGGAACATCGGCTCGCCTCTCCTCTCCTTCCCGAATATAGGAGACCAGGATGGTCGTAGACAAAAAACATGAAAAATGCAAGGGCCTCCGTTAGAAAATGTACGTCACATCCACGTTGCTGGACTCGATCTGGGCCGCTCAAGTCAATCGAACGGAGGTCGAGATTTGGATTGGACATTTTCCATCGCGGTCCTGGTTGGACGCAAACTGTTGCACAAAACATGTAAAGGGTCTTTTTGGTAAAATTATACCTGGCTGACATGTGGGCACGCCCTTTTTTGGACCCACGAATCGGTGTACCGGTCACAAGAGCCAGCACGTCGCAAACGAAAATTGAGATTAAACAAGGGCCCATGCAGAAAGCATACACACAAGGACAGTGCGCTCCCAACTCAATCTAGACCGCTCAAGTAGATCAAACGGTCAAAAAGGGTCGAGATATAGCTAGTTACGGAGGTGACCCAGCTTAAACTGATATCAATATTCAAACTTGGCTATTACAATAACAAACTCGTTCCTTCCAATGTATGCCATGCACATGCGCTCTCCAACTCTGACAAGTGGGTTCTTCATCTCCAACTATGGTGCTTCATCGAATTAGGATTAATCGGGTTAGGGGTTTGGATTCATCGGAGCCCAGATTTAGAGAGAAGCCAAGACGGCAGAAGCACAACGGTGGGTGCGATGGCGGCGAGGCAGTGGTGTGCGCTACCGACCCCGGGCTTGGGGAGGGTAGTGAGTGGCAGAGGTAGTGTGGGCGATAATAACAACGAGCCATTAGGAGGTGGTAGGCAGCAGTGGTGAATTTGACGGTGGTAGCCTCTAGAAATGGAGAGGGAGGGGGGCGGGGGGAGATGGAGGTGTGTAGTGACGGCGGCGATGGAGGACGATGCGGGCCGTTGTGGCGAGAGGGGAGGATGAGATGGTAGCATTGTGGGAGGGGCTCATCGGAGGGCATTACCGGCGTCAAAAGCGATGCTAGCAAGACGGCGGGGCATTAGGTAGCGGTGGCAAGGGTCAGTGGAGGTGGGAGACTATGACTAGGGTTTGGAGGCCGGTGAGACGTTTTAATAGGGGGTGTCCTATTGGATTGAGATCCAATGGTGCTAAAATCTAACTGATTTTAAGAAAAAACAGCTCTGTTTTTTAGCTTTTCAACGGTTTTAACTTTTTGCTTCTCTCAATCATCACTATTTATTAGACCAATAAGCCGCAGCTAAAACCTATAAGCCATGTCCTAAAAGAACAAGCCCAACATTCTCATAGTGGAAAAACAAACCCATAGTGAAAATACCGACGACTTTATGAACTATGTCAGATGGTAATTAACAAAATGCGCGCCTCTGCCTTGGCTGGTGTACACACCACATTCACAACCCGCATTCGTTTCGGGCTCGCCTCTTGACGTTCCATTCCGATGGAAATGCCGTGTGCCTCGCGGAGTCGGTTTCCGCCGCATGTCAATGTCATGTGCGCCGATAGCCCCCTGTACCTAAAACAGACGCCGCCGCCACCGCCATTCCACAGTGGATTTCTCTCTCTACAAGACGAAATTGTAGACTAATTCCCACATATCAATGTACTTTTCGATTTCTTGCAATTTACCAAATGTCGCCATTGTATTTAGTTTTTTAGAATGTCGATCATTTCTGTATAGTATATTTGTATCTCACGAATTTATGTTCATACAATCTGGCAGTCTGCTTGCTCCTATACTACCAGAGCAACCAGGTACGTATTGCTTTTAACAGAGATAATGGACATGTCTTTTTTGTCTATGGCTTATGGACATGTTCTTTTTAGCTAAAGCTTATAACTTTTAGATGCGACTTGTGGTTTTTAGGCTATTCATGCGAGAGATTACAGAGTAACAGAAACTCACGTGCGATTTTTACTGATATAAATGAAGTCGGTACAGTATGTACTATAATTAACTAATAAACCATATCTTAAAAAGATATTTCGTTTAAAAGTTAGTTATTGTAGAAAAGCCAAAAAACAGCTTTTAGAAGCTGAAAAGAACAGACTCATAAGTCTATTCGTGAAAGAGAGTATAAAAACACAAATAACTCGTGTGCGACTTTGGTCGATATAAATGAAGTCGTTACAGTATGTACTATAATTAACTTATACCTCACCTTAAAATCACTTCGTTTGAAAACTAGATATTATAGAAAAACTAAAAAACAATTTTTAAAAGCAAACTAGTTATTATAGAAAAGTCGAAAAACAGTTTTTAGAAGTGGAAAAGAAGTTGTGCAATAAGCACTTTGTCCCCCACCAATCTACTTGATCGATTAATTTAGCACTCTTGTGAGGGAAACAGGACACTGATAAACCGTTCATATGGCAGCAGAGCCATTGCAATTTACAAAACTTATGCATAGATCTAGTACCCATCGGGAAATGAACACGCCCTCGTGGTGAACAATCAAGCTGACCACACCAAATTCCTCCATGGCTCCATGGACTGTCTAATTAATGTTACATCTGATCTGAGTAATAATCCATTAATCCATGCAGGGGTAGCTCCGACAGAGCATGATGTAAGAATAGAACATGCAAGCACATAAAAAAAAGGCCTAATCATCTCGAACCGGCAGTTGCTGTACATGTTCCAAAATCCGAACTTGCAGTGCGTGTTATTTTGCTTCCCCGAGTTGTCATTGCTGCACTAGGAGTGCAGCCTGGAGACCTTTTCAGACAATCCGCCGACGGCCCCTTCCATTTCCTCAGGGATTTCATCATCCTAAAGAGTAACAGAACAAAAAAAAAAAGGAGGAAAGAAAACGGAGTCACCACTTGAGCTCTAAAGTGGACCCAAAAACGGTTTTGCTATTGCACAGTCGACTGAACATCCCAAAAACGGAGTCATCCTAAAGTTGCACTCTCAGTCATCTAAAGCTACAATGTACTAATTCATCCCCTCCTGAAACTACACTCTCAGTCACCTAAAATTGCAGTGTAAAAAAGTAACTGAAGATGAAGAGAAAAAACAGTCGCCTGCGCAATAGTCACTCCCAAAAAATGAAAAAAAAACACTTGTGCAACAAATCAATCAAATCTTTCCTTTTCACACATCCTTTCTTACTATAGGGTGTAGATATGCCACTTTGCCTACTTGTAATAATCACGTAAGAAATCAGGCAGTATGGCATTAGTACCTCGGGGTCTTTGTTCCCATTGACAACGACACACTTGGAAGCACTAATGCTCGCGCTCTTCAGGTAGCTCCGCGGACTTAAGTTTGTGGAACTCACACCATTCTGACCAGCAGATGCATGCTGCTGCCCTGCATCTTGTGACTTTGGAGGGCTTACAGTTGTGCGGGCAACAGAATCTGCACTCCTCTCCTGATCACTAGTATGTTGTTCATTACTACCGTCCTTTGAAGCACCTACTCTCTCTCTGTTACACGCAAATTAACGCAGAACTTAGCACAGCAATTGAAATCAAAGGAAGGAGTTCTGCACTTTTGATTTCTGACTACGACGTTACATACCTTGGTAAAGAGGCATGCTTTCTCTGCAGTGGAGAACCTCTTTCTCCTTTGCTGTAATGCTCCTCGAGGTGTGCAAACTGTCGTTTGAAGCGATCAACCCCACTGCAGTATGATCATAGCGTTAACTGTAGCCATTTGCATTCAAAAAGAGAGAAAACCATATGTTAAAGACATATGTTATTAACTCCAATAACTTCTTGCATTAAAACTAGAAACACTGAATTCCTATGGCATGTGGCAATCGACAAAAGACGGCACGCCTTCCTATGGAAGGGATCTGAAGTCGTCAGGGGAGGGCTCTCCTCGTCTCCTGCACTTGGGTTCTGGATTTGTGAACAGAATCCAGAAACAATTGACCATCTCCTCGTCTCCTGCACTTGGGTTCGCCAAGTTTGGGCGCTGTTCTCGCGGCTCTTTGGCAGGCCTCACCCTCAATCAATGAGACAAAACAATCTTCTAGATTGGTGGACCTCACTGCGCAAACAAGCCCCCAAGAGTCAAAGAAGAAATTTCGACTCTTTGGTCATCCTCTTCCTCTGGACCATTTGGCGCGAACGCAACAACCGAGTGTTTGATGAAACCAAGTCGACCATTGAAGCACTCCTGGACAAACTAAAGCAAGACATTTTGTGCTTGAGCTGGGTGGGGGTGGACTTGATACTTGCGCTCACATGACATGCAGCTCCTCCTCTCCTCAGCCTCACGGCGTCGTCTTCTTTTTTTTTCTTCTCGCCTCCCTATCTGTACTTTCCTTTTCCTGTACCTACTGTGTTTCTTCTTGTTCTCCCCTGCTTCTAAATGCTGGGACCCTTAACGTTTGTACCTTCCCTCTCAATGAAATGACATGCAATTCTTTTGCATGGTTACCGAAAAAAAACTAGAAACACACATGATTAGTGTCTCCTGTACAATGCTTCTACAATTTTTGGGAAAAAGAAGCCCTGGAAACGAGATCCCCAAAAGATAGGACATGCAAAATAGTTAAGATTCCAATGCACAATCATACTGCAAGACAAGGTACTTGGCAAAGGCAAATTGTAAGAAATAAATAGCACAAGCTATACAGCGACTTGCTTGGAACAAGATAGGTTGATCTTCATCATTCCCATGGTAGACACAAAGCCTAAGAAAGAAGGAAAAATTAATGCAAGTTAAGCAGGAAAAATTAATGCAAGCCTGCACCTTGGATAGATGAAGCTGATCTGTTCTCCACCTTCCATATACTCCTGCAGCATCTGTGGATGATACTCCAAAATCTGTTTGATTTTCATGAAATAATCAATTTTAAATCAACACAAATATATTATTAACACAAAATAGGAAACTCAAACTGTCGCTCTCTACCTCTCGATAAATCAATTCTCTAACATCATCTTTTATCAGCTTCCGTCTCTCAAATTCAAACTCAAGTTTTGAAATTGGATGTCTTGAGGGCTCACGATCCACATTAGCAAGACTTGCAAAGTATGGATCAGCCAAAGCCTGAAGTTAAGATTGAAAAAGCAAAGTAAATATAGCATATCAGAACATATATACATTGTTTTGTGAAATTGTTAAAGCAGTTCCAAGAAAGTAAAAACTACTTTTGTGAGTTTACCTCTTCGGCTGTAGGCCGATCTTTAGGATCAAATGCAAGTAAACTACCTAGCAGACGAAGAGCCAAAGGATCAGCATTAGGAAACTTCTGAGTAAAGGGGACAGGATGTTTTTTCTGCATGCAACTTAAGTATCTCCTGGCCTTCTCATTTCGAATCTGCAAATGTCATAGATCAGTAAGGTGATTATTTATGTGACCTTAATGTACCAATGCAGAATCTGTAGAAGAAAGAGAGGCACAAATCATGAAAGAAATAACTAAATGGAGCCTGGAGGAAATACTTTACTGGCTTGCAATGGATCTTTATTACCAAATTGGTGCATCAAGAATGAAATATAATAGATGCATTGTTTCATCATGTTAGAGAACTGTATTTCCTTGAATGTTACCGGATAGGAGGTTCAAGAAAAAAAAATAACACGTGCGAGAATTGCTATAAAGTCAACATACCCGGGATAAGGTTTCTGATGATGGACTTCCAAGAAGATCTGTTATAAGATCTAATTGATGTACAACATTCTTCCCAGGAAATAGTGGCCTTCCAGTGAGAAGTTCAGCGAATATGCACCCAATACTCCAAATATCAATTGCAGGAGTGTACTGCATACACATCGACACTTGTCAGAAAGGTAAGAAATGGAAGCCTATAGCATAAGCATTGCAAAAGGAGTTTACAATATAGTGTTCTCTACAAGAATGTTGCTCCTCCAGTTTCCAGCCTAGTTTACAGCTTGGTTTGACAGAAGAATTGTATGCATAAACAGTTACAATGAGAAATATCAACAACAACCTTATTGTACTGGTTACAGTTTGTATACCTCGTTTACCACAAGCTGTAGATTCTAGAGATTTTTTTTAAGAAAAGAAAAACATCAATACAGACATATAGCATGTTACCCACTTCATGCATTAGAACCATCGAGATTGAACCTGCATATATAGTGCTTAAAAGCATTAATCTAGATTGTGTGAGACTATGAGTTCAAGAGTTGAAGAACTTACCTTGGAGAAAAAGGAGCCACATAATTCAGGTGCTCGATACCATCTTGTTGCCACATAATCCTTTGCAAAGAAGAACAATGCAATAATTAAAAAAATAAAAGAACAATGCAATAATTAAAAAAATAAAAGGGAATGTGAATTCTTATATACAATGACAAGCACCTTACCGTCCAAAATATAGCTGAAGGAGCGTCATTAAATGATGCACGGGCAAGTCCAAAGTCACAGATTTTCAATTTGCAGTCTGAGTTGGCCAGTATATTCTTGGGCTTTATATCGCGATGAAATACATTAGCTGTGCCAAGATAGACAATTAATATCTACATTATCAGAAGAATAAACAGGAGTTTCATGACAATTTGATAAATCAATTCAAGGATCTGTGCTTAATAGATGGGCAAGCAGGTTCATGGGATCAGTAATAGTTTGCCAACTGACTTACCCCCATGGATGTACTTGAGAGCACGGAGAAGTTGGTACAGAAAAAACTGGTAATGCTCCGGGGTGAGGTCATCATTCGCTTTGATGACTTGATGGAGATCTGACTCCATGAGCTCAAAAACAACATAAATATCTTGGAACTCCCTCCGAGAAGGGGGGAGCATGATGTGCTTGATCTCGACTATGTCAGGGTGACGGAGCAGCCGAAGGAGCTTGATCTCACGCAGGATGCGTGTGGCATCTGAGACATGCTCAAACACGTCATTGATCTTCTTAATTGCAACCCGCTCACCAGTGCGGGTATCTACTGCAGCAGCAACTACTCCATAACTCCCTTTGCCAATGACTTCTTGGATCTGGTACTGGCTTGCCTCTCCATACTCTGTGAAGAACTCCATTTCCAATGTGTTCTACAAGATCACAATTTGCAAGAACAAATTAAAGCTAACTGGAAATATACGGAACATTTGGATTGAGGAATGACCGATCATAAAAATCTTCAGTAGTGAAACAACCTAAGGTTGCTTCAATAGTAGATCAGAAAAAAGCAATTAAACAGCAAAGCAAATGCCATATGGTAAACCTAGCTATAAGGTTATAAAACTGCGATCTTTTAACTGGAATTATCATGACCAACCTACTAAAGATTGACCTTTTCATTAGAGACATGGTCAGGTTTATTCAGAAACGAAGGAAGGCATGCACCATGGTGCATGGGCAACAAGACCTGTTCCCAGTAGAATCGGTCTTTCCTTCCTTACCAGCAACAGGTGAGGTGAACTGGAGCTAGAGACCCAGACCAGGTCAACATAATTAGTAGCCGATTCAAGCATAAAAAATCCAAGTGGACAACTTGGACAAGAGCTCCTCAGGATCAGTATGACGCGGATGATGCGATCAATAGTAGAAAACTAAATGCAAGTATGGAGAGAGGAACCCAAACGAAGGTAATAACTTTATGGAGGAAGTGATTCACTTGCACATTTCATAAGAAATGGATCATGTAGAATCAAACAATATCACAGCCAAGCAAGAATCCTTCTGTTATACAGAATATTTTCCTAGATCAGTCCAAGTAAGAGGTCAAACAGACAAGTACATGAATTGGATCACAAGCACCTATCGTTCTATCGATCGAAAGTAAAAAAATTGGATCAAAGACGCAAGCCTTACCTGCCCAGCTGCCGTATTGCACAAAAGGAAAAAGACACACTAGTGTTGTACAGTATCTAAGTAAGCAACTGCCACGAAGATCTAATCTTGGCTTAAAGCTTCCCGCGACGACGAATCAAGGATCACGAGAAAGCCAGAAACTTTTACCCCCAACTGAAATCAAGCAAAGCAAGCATCAAATATAACCACTGGAGAGTTTCAGACTCCAGACAGGCCCTCACCTTCTTATGGCTCTCGACGGGCAGCGGCATCTTGCGCTTGGGCACGCGGATGGCGCGGAGGCCGACGAGATCCGGGTCCTCGGACGGCTCCTCGCCGGCGGACGACTGGTGGGTGTTGGAGCCGGATGCCGTGCCGCGGTGGAACCAACGGCGGAAGCCGTCGACGAGCGCGCCCCTTCCCCCCATATATCCTCCCTAACCCTGCGCCCGCGAGCGCGGCGGCGGCATTGGCTACAAGTGCGTAGCTAGCTGGCTCCTATAGCTTCTCCTCCTCTTGCTTGCTGCTGTCACTCACTGCTCGAGCTCTTGGCTGCTGCTCCGGGCGCTGCTTTGTCGTTGCTTCCGTGGAATTCGTCGGCACTGTGGAGGAAATGGATGGACGCAGAACGGAAGGAAGAAAACGATGTTGTTGAATGGGAGGATAGGGTCTTATACTCGTGTAGGATTTCGATGGTTGACAAAATCGCATATAAATTTTTGTTACTCTATAATCTCTCATATAAACAGCCTAAAAATCACAAACCGCGGCCAAAAACTATAAACTGCAGCTAGAAAAACAGGCCTCAGAAGGTTGGTCTCGAGAAGGGAGGAAAGAAAGGCCATTAGTTACCGGTGGTGGACGGTGATGGAGGGCAGGTGGCGCCGTGGCGGTGGAGAGGAGCGCGGAACGTGAAGACCACATGGAAGGGAAGCATGCACGTCCGGAAGAAGCTGGGCGTGTCCCCCACCCACCCCACGCGTCGTCTCCTCTCTGGGCTCCACGTGGCTTACTTTTCTCTCCGCGTGAGTGGCTGCGGTTCGCGGGCCCCACCTGGCGGCGGTGGCCCATGCCGACATCGCGTCGCGTTCGCGCGTCACCCAATGACCGCGCTACTTCCGATTTAGGCCCATTTGGTCGGCCCAAAACTTCAGCTTGGATGTTAAGCCCATTCGCTGGGGACGAAGCGAAACACCTGTGTTGCAAGTGCCGTGGGGTATTTCCCCATCAGCATCAGTTTACGTATTTCCGGGAACTGCGGCTCAGCTTCTAGTTGACCTGCTTGTGATATTTACAAATGTGTACGTGAGAGATAACAGGTCAATCTCTGCTTGACTTTGTAGCACCCTATATATCGATATGAGATACTACTATGAAATATTATCGTCAAAGTGAAGAATGAAAGATAAAAGCAATAGTAGAAAACACGAGTAAATACTTTAAAGGCAATTCACTAAATAATCAACAGAGGCTGAAATAAATATTTGAAACATGGAACCGGTCCATTTCTAACCACGTAAGAACAAATAAAACAACAAATAGTGGCAAACTACGGTGCTAAAAACTCGAGTGCTCCCACCCATACATGATGCTATCACTCCACTGACCTTTTACCTGATAATGAAAAGAGCAAGTGTGAGATTTGAAAATCTCAGCAAGTACCTAACAACGATCGCAACACAGTGAGTAAAGGGCAGGTAATGCAAGCAAGATATGTAATGAACAAACAAAGCAAGCAAGCAATTGATATAGATTAAGTGCAATGAAGCTTGGTTATCGAAAACACTTATACATACGTGAGATAGAGATCGCATGAACAGTGGCATTACAGATAAATGTTATTTAGCAAGTTATGACAGTGGCACCGGCGATCAATTCCCACATACCCGGTTATACGAGAATAGTCAGGCACGCCATCGTCCTCGACTGTATAACCGCTGACGAGTGTAATATCCTTAGTAACGAAAGTGTACGGCCCCCCGTACGTTACCAGGTGGGTGATAATCTCCCATATATGTAGATAATATCATCGTCTGGTCAACCAAGATAATTGCTATTTAGCAAGTTATGGCAATAGCGTTGGCGATTACTCCCCACATACCCGGTTTACGAGAATAGTCAGGCACAACGCTGTCCTCGACTGTACAACCACGGACTGTACGTTACCAGTTTCAGACGCAAGCACCATGCGTAACCTCAATGGCTGTTGTTCATATTGGCTACGACGGATAGTTTTTAACTGTGGCGGATGGATTTTGTATAAAAATAAATAGTAGTGGTTGAAAGAAGTTGCTTTTAGGAGAAGAGCGTGAGCGATGGGGAAGTGAGAGAGAGAGATGCGTGTGTGAGGAATAGGTGTGATATATCTGTGACCCTCTATCTTATCTCTAAATAAGATGGGAGCGAAAAGAACGAGAAATTTGCTTTAAGATAGAAATAGAAGTCAATATGAATCGTCACTGATCTCTTCTCTTCTAATGATCTTTCTGATTTTTTTTTGTTTGTTCCATAGGCTACAGTGAATTAGCGACTAATGTCCTCGTACGTTGGACTTGTTAATTCATGGTTGATTGAGCTCAGTTTCAACCTTCAAAAGGATCGAGTACCTGTAGTCTAATTACGAAACGATCAAAGCAGCTAGAGACAAGCAATTAATACCTATTTTGCAGCCTTGAGAAAAACCAGTACCTGTAGTCCAACGACAGATTGCCCAATAACCTGAGCACGGCCTCTCATATCCACACACCTAAAACACATGAACGAGCGACATCGTACTCCTTTTCTCAAAAGTTTGGAGCAACGTTGCTTTTGCTTTTAATTCACGAGCCACGTTGTGCAGCCAGCACCAGCAAGTTTGCATCAGAAGCAACATAATTATTTTTCGGTACTAGTATTTAACAAGGAGCCCTCGAGCAAAGCGAAGCGAAGCGAAGGTCCAAGTCCAAAAACGCTAATGGCCGCCTGGTCCATCCATTTGGGGCTTCTATAAAATAAAATATGCGTACCTTCCACAGAGGTTGACAGTGAAAGCAACGGCGCTGTTCTTTTTAGCCTGTAGCTTTTAGGGCATCCACAGTATGCAAAAATAAAGTCTTAATGGCACCCAAGGTCGACCTTATACATTCTGAGGGTGACCTTAGCGAGGTTATAAAAAAAACCTTAAGACCAGAGCCTCAAGCTAAAGACCGCCATAAGCATTAAAATACATTTTTCTTTATCGACAAGTGGGACCATCTTAAGGCGCAGTGGGTTATATACATTCTGAAGATTGACCTTAAGGTTTAGATGGGACCCACCTTAAGACCTCTTGGGTTATATACACTATGGATGCCTTTAGGTTTTGATTCTTTTAAAAATTAAAATAAATAGGGT
Source organism: Bonia amplexicaulis (assembly GCA_036346245.1). Taxonomy (NCBI): domain Eukaryota; kingdom Viridiplantae; phylum Streptophyta; class Magnoliopsida; order Poales; family Poaceae; genus Bonia; species Bonia amplexicaulis. The sequence goes on from JAYGGG010000042.1 coordinate 99,795, forward strand.
AGTTTTTTAAAATAGATTTTTTTTTCAAATTGTGTGCGCTTTGACGTCTTCATCGTCTCAAAAATATAGATAAAAATTATCAATCATAGTTAAAAACTATCAGGCTATCAAGCTATCATATTTCGAGCGAATGACTCCAGCGTTTCAGAGTATCGCCTTATTTATATATCAGGAAAAAGAAACCCATCCTCCAATCAGTTACTTTCAGAGGAGCACCAAGCCCTCCAAATACAAGTCGAACAAAGAAGACGCCAAATGAATACCAAACTGCGACTACGATTTGTTTAGAAATCTCATTACATCTGCGTCAGTAGAATAACAGAGCAGCAACGTTTTCTTTTTTTCCTCTCCAGTTTTTTCCTTGGATTTAGGTTCTTTTTGCGACTGATTGGAGTTGTTTGTCTCTAGAACGCGAAACATGCATTGTCTGTCAATCTATTCAGGTTGTTTTACGTTCAGCCGTTCAAGTTAAAGAGAATGACAGAACAGCTACTCAGGTGGATAAATGAACAATGCCTCATCTCCCTTTTTTTCTTCTCTGGATCTGTTCTTAAAGAGTATTTTTTTAAGACGTGATCTACAAGTTAAACGATCTACACGTTAAAAATCCAATATTTGTACCAACCAAAATCGCAAATAGGTATTTGTCTCTCCGTAATCCGTACCGTAAACAACCAAAATTTATAAATTTCAGCTAAAAACCAAAAGCCACAGTCGAAAAGAATAGATCCTCTCTCTTGTTCCATCAGGCTTATGATTGGAAGAAAGAATCAACTTATGCTCGGTTGGGTTTCGGCGTCGGCAAGCTAACGCGGAGGCAAAACACGTGCGCCGCGCACAATCACACGACCAGCTGCCAACATTTAGTTAAGAAGCTGCCTTCATGTGATCAAAACTTGAGAACCGACCACTCCTCTTGTGATCATGCATTAAAAAAATCAGATCTAACAAATAAACATGATATTCTTTTTACTACTATTTTCTAAATAGTTTATCGATATTTAATTCGTTTGTATAAATATTTATATTAGAATCAAAATCCATGCGAACCGAAAAATAAGTCGAAGCCGGCCGTACCGCGACAGATCGAAGGGGATCGGGCGGGTGGGTTGTTAGGCTGGGCATGGCAGTGTAGCAGCTGCGGCTGCTGTTGTCAGGTCAACGGAGCCACCCACCGCGCGCGGCCCGGCCACCAACTTGTGGTTGCTCGCCGTCGCATCGCATCGCCACCCCGCCCGCCTTTAGTACCCTCGCCTGCAGCTTTCGCCCACTGCTTTGCTTGTTTGCTTCAGATCCAAGAAACCATTGAGCCGGAGCCGGGAGCGATGAAGCAGCCGAGGGGGCGGCGGCAGGAGCCCCGGCGGATGGGCAACACGGCCATGGTCGTCACCATGCTGCTCTCCCTCTGCGTCCTCACCTACATCAAGGCGCGCTACTGCTCCACCCCATTCCGTACGTCGTCGTCCACTAGCTATGCTATGCTGTGCTGCTTCAATTCCCGCTTCTCTCTCTCTCTCTTGCTAATGTTAGATGATGGTGAAGCTGATTGGTTATGTGCTGCAGCCAAGCCGGCGGCGGAGCTGGAGCTGGAGACCGACGAGGACTACGACAGCACCCGGTACAGGACCGACGGTCCGATTGGGGAGGAGGATTTCGACCCGAGCCGGCCGACGTGCTACGAGACGAGCAACCAGTCGGAGCGGTGCGCGGCGGTGGGAGACATCCGGGTGGACGGCAACCACTCCGCCATCTACATCAGCCCGCTCGACAAGGAGTGGAAGACCAAGCCGTACGCGCGCCTGCACGACCCCGTGGCCATGGACGAGGTCCGCGAGTACACCCTCGTGCCCTTCGGCGGCGCCAACGACACCGTCGTGCCGCCGCTCTGCACCAAGAACCACTCCGTCCCGGCCTTCCTCTTCTCCAGCGGCGGATTCGCAGGCAACCTCTACCACGACTACACCGACGTGCTCGTGCCGCTTTTCATCAGCACCAACCACTTCAGGGGGGAGGTGCAGTTCCTCATCAGCGACCTCATGGACTGGTGGGTCGACAAGTTCACGCCACTGTTCCGGCAGCTCTCCAAGTACGACGTCATCGACGTCGACAACGACCAGGAGGTGCACTGCTTCCCGCGGATCTTCATCGGCGCGACGTTCCACAAGGCCATGGGCATCGACTCGTCCCGCGCGCCGGGGGGCGTCACGGTCGCCGACTTCAAGCGCCTCCTGCGCCGGGCGTTCCGGCTGGAGCGAGCGGTGGCGTCCCGCACGGGCGCGCCCCGGCGCGACAGGCCGCGCCTGCTCATCATCTCGCGCAAGAGCTCGCGCCGGTTCCTCAACGAGCGCGCCATGGCGCACGCCGCCGCGGCGGCCAGGTTCGACGTGCGCATCGCGGAGCCCGACAACCACACCGACATGGCAAACTTCGCGCGGCTCGTCAACTCGGCGGACGTCATGATGGGCGTGCACGGCGCGGGGCTGAGCAACCTGGTGTTCCTCCCCAGCCGCGCCGTGGTCGTGCAGGTGGTGCCGTTCGGCGGCCTCGAGTGGCTCACCCGCGTGACGTTCAAGGACCCGGCCAAGGACATGGACGTCAACTACATGGAGTACAACGTGTCGCTGGAGGAGAGCTCGCTGAGAGACCTCTACCCCGAGGACCATTTCTACCTGCAGCATCCATACGATGTGCACAAGAAGGGTTGGGACGCCATCAAGACGGTCTATCTCGACAAGCAGAACGTCAGGCTCAATCTCACGAGGTTCACCAACACGCTGCAAGAGGCGCGCAACTACTTGCCCTGATCGGTCGGGAGCCGCGACCTGCAACTTCTTCTTCTTCTTCTTCTTCTTCTTCTTCTTCTTCTTCTTCTTCTTCTTCTTCTTCTTCTTCTTCTTCTTCTGGCAAGATTCATTTCTTTCATTGCTTTTTGGTAAATGAGGAGAGGAACAAGATCGATCGTGTCATAGACAAGTGTCCAAAGGTTAATTTGCACACTTTGTAAATTGATTGATTGCCGATAAATGTTAACACAAAAAGGTAATTATTTGTCCACATGGGGGTGATCACTTTGCCATAAGCATTTTCTTTCATGATTTCTAGTAGGTACCAATCTGGCCTCATTGTGCCCCCCTCATTCTGAACAACAGATGTTTCAGACAAGCGTTCACTTAGGATTTGTTTAGGAGGCTTTCTACTTCAGGGCGCTCAGTTCGGCTGAAATAAGCAATTTTATAATTTATTTTATATTATATCTGGTTTATTTTGTACTGTACTTGTTGGAGATTTTTTTTGACGTAATTAAATTTAAAAAAATTTAAAAATAAAAAAATCAGATTAGCCTATCACGGACAATACAACGAATACGAAAAAAAGAAAAAGCAAAAAAACCTAAAAAATAAAAGCAAAAAAAAAAGAAATTAAGGAACCTGAGGGCATTGCTTTTGGCCTCATTAGTATAGCACCCAACCTGCCGGTTCATATCATAAAGAACCTGAGGGTCTGCGAGGACTGCCACTCTGCAATCAAGTTGATCTCAAGTCTTTGGAACCGGGAAATCATCATTAGAGACCGGAGTAGGTTCCATCATTTCAGAGACGAAGCATGTTCTTGCAATGATTTTTGGTTGGTGTAAAGCTCAGAGGATGAGGAAACACTAACAATGAAGGTGCTTCACGTTCAGAATAGCTTTTGAGTTTCGAACTTCTAGTTGCCAAAGGAACTCTTTCGACCTGCCATTTCAAATTAGAGTTGATACATCATGTTCATCTTGTAATAACAATAGCTCTGATGTGTATTTTATCAGGAAAAGTAGGTCAGTTGTGTCACCCACGAATGCCAATTGCCCCACTAGAAACGTGTTCCTCTTCACATGGGAACACTCTCCGTGCACCGCTCGTCCCGGTGAGATCGAAGTGATGGAACTGAATGTCTGAATCTATGTTTTTCTTCTGTAATCTGTATGATGTTACCTTCTGCTGTGCAATTGCTGGATGTGACCAGGCAGGGCTGCTTGAAGTAGGACAATTGGTGATTGAACTCATGAGAGAGCAAGCTGTGAGCTGGATCCTGATGAAAAGCACTTTGCTTGCATGGTCAACCTTCGAAGTCGAGATGGTTTCGTGGAGGAGGCAGTGAAAATGATAGAACATTCCCCACTGCGACGCTATACCAAGGCATGGAGTTCGCTCGTACAGAGTTGCAAAGCACACGGTAAAAATATCCAGCTACTACTTTGCAGGTATCAAACAAACTTCTTTTACGATATTGGAGGCAAAGAAAATGCTTCAAGAATTAAGGAGATGACAAGTGGTTCAAGAATCGAAGGACAAGTTTCGTCACTCCACTAGCACTGGTGGTATCAAAATGTTCCCGTAAGAGTGTAGAAGCGGTGGTAGTGCCCCAGATTCCGGAACGAATCCGCACGCCGCTCGCTCACCACCACCACCTCCTTTTCCCCGACCCGCGTAGTGAGGAGGAGTGGATCGATTGATTAGAAGACTTGGTTGGTGGTGGCCGCTCCTCTCCTCTTCGCGATCCCTCACCTCCTCCTCCTCATCCTCCCCGAGCTCTCTCTCGCGTCGCTGCAAAGGGCAAGCTGTAAATTCTCTCCCGGGGCGTAAGTATGATCCGTAAACCTGGTCTGAATCTTTTGATCTTTTTGGTGCTGCTCGTCTCACCCCATGTTTGTTTTCTGATTCTTGTAGGGAGAGCACAAGGGACTCGCGAGGGAAGGAAAGAGGGGATTCTTGTAGGCTGGAAGAGGGAGCACGGTCGACATGTCAGGCGCGGACGTCTCTCGTCAGGACATACAGCTCGTCAGTAGTATTTCACTGACAGTACCTCTGCTGCATTTGATTGCTCGTTCGTCTACGTTTGCTTATCTTGCTCCCGGATTTTATTGTTTACCATCCACTCCAACTAGCTAGGGTCTAGGGTAATCTCGTATATGCATGTACTGTGCTTGTTGCAATGCACACAAGCAAGCAAGATTTGCTGTTATGCATATTTTCTGTATCTGTTTCATGCAAAATTATGCTTGGAAGCTGTCTTTGGATAAGACACGTATTATATTTACTCGCCTGGGTCGATAACTCCTGTTGCTAAAAACTGCTTTACAGGTTCGGAATCTTATAGAGCTCTGCCTTCAGCTGTATATGAACCAGAAAGAAGTGGTTCATACCCTCTCCGACCACGCAAAGATAGAACCTAGCTTTACTGAGCTTGGTAATGCTCTTACCTTACATGCTAAAAAAATCGTTTACCTTACTTGTAAGTTGGTCTCTGGTTTCAAAACTGGCAAGCAATAGCATGGTTCATACATAGTTGGATGGATGGTTCTCTTGTTACAGTTGTGACTCTGAAACTATGTACAAATGCTGGTTCGCGCGCCATAAATAATGCTTTAGGTTGAAACCATGTCTTCAAATTTTGCATCAAACATTGTTGTGCTGTCCAATTCTTCAAATGGTGTTGCTGGAAAGTGCTATGCCCGCCCTTTTGGACCTGTCAGAATTCAGAAGCGTTGTCGTCCAATGGAATGGAAACACCACTTGCATTCTGTTTAGGTTATACTCTTGATTTACACCTTATTAATTTATGCCGATGAAAATATTTCTTTGTTCCCATCCCTGCATTAAAATTGTGGCAACTTGAGCACGTACTGCAAGAACCACCAGAAAGCATGTGTGAGAACGAAGATTCAGCCCATAGACCCATAGTCCTGACATAATAACAAATAACAGAAATAGGACAGCATCTCCACCAAGTTCCAGTTCTACAACCCAATCGTTTGAAGATTTGTTTTGCATGATTTGCTTTGAATTGAAGGTTTACTAGTGGTTCAAACTTAACTGCTGCTCCATTAGCATGAAAAAGGAACCTATTAAGTAGCATGTGAGTGGGAATTTTTAACTTACATTTCATTAAACTTAAGCATTCTTAGACTTCCCAATAATATTTAATGCATCCCATTATTTTTAATTATTTTTTAAAAAACGTATTTTTTTTTGTCATTTTCATTGTCAACATCTGGGTGATTTATTTTTCTGTTTGTTCTTTTCAGTTTGGCAAAAACTGGAGGAAGAGAATCGTGAGTTTTTCAAGGCATACTATTTGAGATTGATGCTTAAGAATCAAATAATGGCCTTCAACAAGCTTCTTGAGGATCAGTACCGGCTTATGAATAAAGAATATCCTTCAGGGGTCCCTACTATGCCTCTTCCTAGTGGCTCCAACTCCAACCCATGTAAGACATACATTTTTTCCAGCTTTATAGCTTTCTATAGTGACTGTTTGTATGTAACCGGTGTAATAATGCAATGCTTGCTCATCATTTAAGTGAATATAGAACAATTAACAAATATTCGCTGTGCGGAGAAAAAGTGCTAGAGCAATCTTTGGGAGTCTCGAGGAGTGTTGTGGCATAAGCCACAACAGAGTGTGCTTTGTATCCTTCTCCATGGAGGATATGAACTAGCTAGAGACCACCATGTGAGTGAGAGAGCCAGTGAGTAGGAAAAATGAGTTGAGTATGGCCATCGCTTACCCCCCTTTGGGGTTTTATATACATGAATGGCCCTCAATAATTACAATTGGTAAGGGTATATCGGTACATTCCCTTATATATGTAGAAAGGTGCCTTATTGGGCTTACTCTTAATGCCCACTAAGCTATCTCTATGGCCCGAGGGTTGGGCACCCCCACAACAAGGAGTGTTTTTTGCAAAGTGATATAATCCAAGTATAAGCTCAAGAAGTTTATGTTTATTTGGTCAAAGTGGTATTGTTGCATAAGAGAGCCATATTTGTTTGTCTCCACTTTCCACTCTTTATTTGCTTATCGACAAGTCTATGTTTCGGGGTTTTCTTGAAGGTTAGCAAGTCTATATTTTTCGTTGAGTGCAGACTACCGTCCTTCCTTGTAATGGCATTCTAACATGATCCGTTGTTTTAATTCCTTGTTTCAGTGAAGCAAAATTCATGCTTTTTACCAGAGTCTGCTCCCATATCTGCAATGCCAAATGGTGCAATGCGCAATGTAGGTTCAAGTGGTGTAGTAAATGGCACACCATCTAGTGATCAATTAATTTATGCTGGTAAAGACATTCATGGCCTTCATAGTGGCATGGCTGCTTCAACTAGTCTGCTGTCAGCGCAGAATGCATCTGTGCTGTTTTGTGCAGACAATGGGACAACAATAAAAACGGAACCGGGCTATTCAAGCAATGCTGATTTTGCTTTCTGCGGGAATGCTTTCCTGGAATCATGCCAATCAATTGGTGATGCCTCTGGTGGATCCTTTAGCAGCTCAGAGTTGAACGGGCAACTACTGAATGATTCAATTTTGGACATTGAATCATCATCATTTGGCATCTTGAGCCAGATTCCCCGAAATTTTAGTTTTTCGGACTTAACAGAGGATTTCAGCCAAAGTGCAGGTACATTCTAGTGATATTACCAAGTACATTTTTTTCCCATATCCTGTCATTGGGTGTGTACATTATTTGTCTTATTGTGGCTTACCTGCAGACATATTAGACAATTATGGTAAGTCACCATTCCTCTCTTCCGAGCCAAATAACTTCTCGGATTCTACAGGTGGGGATCATACAGGTAAACCATTTTCCTCCCTTTGCTTCCTTTTCATAGCCAGGCATGATAATAGCACATACCACCAGCACTACCATCCTCTCCCTGTAGCTGATGGCTCTGTTGCATTAGTGTGTATGTTTGCGCACGCACATGCTAGCAATTTTCTATTTCAGTTCATTTAAGTTGTTTTTGTGTCTCTCTTTTTTTCCTGTCGGATTGGTCTTTTCTTGCGTGCAAAACATGCGTTCTGGTATTTACTTTTGGTTAATTCATGCTGTGTCTGCAGGTTGAGCAGCTATCCACCATATGTACATATTTGTTTGGGCAGGCAAATCACCATTGGAGTACTTCAGCAAATTTTGTGTTAGCTTTTCCTTTGTTAGTTCTATTGTTTTCTAATGTGGTAGTTTGGGATGAGTTGTGTCTCCATCAGAGGATATAGCAGATTTGTCTCCTGTATGCTTGCTGATGGTATTGTAGTTGTGCATTGTACATTGATGTGGTTCTGTAAGATAACTATTAGTAGCTGTGACGTTGAATGTGCGGTCTGTTGGTTCATGTTCTTGCCTGGCATGTACAACAGAAAGTTTCATTAATTCCAGGTGAATGCTGAAGCCATTGTTTAGTTTGTGATAGCTATGTGACTAAATCCCATCGCAACGCTAGCATGACGGCCATACACCTGATGTGTCATCATGATGCTAAGTTGCTCTTTGATTTGTCATACCACCACACGTAGTACTGTCAGTGTCAGCATGAACATACCTCGGTTTCGTATATCATTTTGTAAGTTGACGATAAAAACAGATAGAAGCATCAATTGCTTGCAAATGGCCGCTAGACACAGAAAAAAGGAACTTGTGCTTAGTTTCCCATTACATTGCAAAGAATTTCACTGCAACAAAGAGGATGATATGTGAAGTGTGTCAGATTCAGATTGGCACAAGAAATGGATAACTGGAAGATAGAATCGGAAGTTTGGAAGTAGCTAGGTTATTCAGATAAGAGGCCTAGGGTTTGATTCTTATAAGTGTGTGTGTGCTCGAGCCAACTCATTTAGACACAAAGAGGAGCAAACGAGCGCGTATGTAATGTACCTGATGTAAATAAGGAGGCCAACGAGGAATTGAAACTATCAACAACATTCTTCTCCTCTGGGTTAGAGCTAAACTGTAATATATGCACTGATTGAAACAGATAAAAAATGTACTTACGAAGGGAATCAGAGTCTCCGTGTAGTTTAAACAGAAGCAAATTAACAAGGACGAACAGGAAACAAAGGTGTCGTTCGGTAGGGCTAAAATAAGCTGACTTATGGCTGAAATGACACTGTAGCTGATGGTGGTTTATTTGGCGTAACTAAATTTTAAAAAATAAAAATAAAAAACAAGTTATCCCATCACGAACAATGCAAACGAATAGGGAAAAAGAACCGGCAAAAAGGCTCAAAAAATCGAAAAACCAGAAAAACACGAAATTTATAAATAATAAAAAATAAGTTAGAAATCAAAAGCTTAAGTTGAAATGAGCCCATCACGTTTATAGTCGTAGATTTTGCAGATTGCTTTTATGGTCGTAAGTTTTGCAAACTACGTTTCATGGTCGTAAGTTTTGTAGACTACGTTCATGGTCGTAGGTTGTGCAGACTACGTTCATGGTCGTAGGTTTTGTAGTCTACGTTTATGGTCGTAGGTTGTGCAGACTACATTCATAGTTGTAGATTTTGCAGACTACCTTCATGGTCATAAGTTTTGCCGACTACGTTCATAGTCGTAAGTTTTGCAGACTGTTTTCATGGTCGTAGGTTTTGCAGACTGTCTTCATGGTCATAAGTTTTGCAGACTGTTTTCATGGTCGTAGGTTTTGCAGACTTTCTTCTTCTTCTTTCTTCCTGCAGTAATACCAAGAATGAGACGTGAATACCAAGAATGTGACTGTGAGTATGGCCTCCTGAGAACAACAACAGCCAGGATAACATAGTAGTCATCTCAATAGACAGTACTCACGTCCCATCATATTTCTGCGGCTAGTTCTTTTCTGTTTTCTGTATAAATGTCAAATTATATTATTGCTATCGGTTCTTTTCGGTTTGTTTCAATGACTTTTCCATTGCTTCCACATGGTTGTTGCTAATTCAAGTAAGGCACTTCAAGTAATACTAAAAGTAACTGACAAGCTACAGTAGTTTCAAGAAAACCAAATTCAAATGAAATCCGAGAAAATTCAAAATTTTGTAAGTTTTCGGTTTGTTTCATGATGCTAGTACAACTAGGAGACATTATCCAGAAGACGCAGAATAACTCCAACAAGTCACAGGCACGATCTGCATCCGCAATATTGGTACTCTACTCATCTATGCATTGCATAGATATAGAATCAACTCACAAACACAGTGCATTTTGGTCCATATAGCAGGTGATACATTTTAACCCAGGTTGAGATCATAAGAATCAAACTTAGCTTGGATTTCAGTTCATCTTCTATGCTAACTGTGTGGAGCATCAGTGCTTTGCGAATTTCCACACGGCTAGCAGTTACAATGAGCACAAACTGCATCGACATTGTATTGTATTTCAGGAGTCGAGAGATAAGTTGCTGATATCTGCACCCGCACCGTGGCTGGACACCTTTTTCATCTCCAATGCCGTTTTGTAAGGTGGCGCAATTGGAGGCTGGACTGGATCCAGGCTCCGGTAGGAGCTGCCTTCTGTGCTTGGGAGTGGGTATGAACGGTCTGAATCATAACCACTGAGATCTCCGCAAGCCAGAAATGGAATGTAGACTTTGTTTGGTCCCTCTAACCACCCGCTTCTGCAATCTGGACATGACAAATCACATATGGCATAAGACGTAGGCCTCCTGTATCATGTGTTGGGTCCATTGTAGAAATGGACTATTGTAACATCTGTAGTTCTGTATCCTTACCTAAATCATCAGCTCCTGAGGGAGTCCCCACTTTCTCTAGCAGGCGATACAAATCTTTCTCCTTAAACCCTTCAGGAGGTGAATAATTCTCGCAAACTGCAAATGCCTCTGTTTGACAAGTATAAAGATATCTAAGAGCATAAAAACATTTTTTAACCAACAAAACATAAATGATATAAAAATAATAACCGAACAGAATATCAGAAATGCGACTAAAGTGATGTGAACCATAGGGAAGATAGATGAACATATAAAAGGTACATGTATCAATCTATTATCCAATTAAGAGATAAAGACTTACCAATACTTGAGTTGCGGCTACTTTTGGGTTTCGCAAATGTAACTTGTGAGAAGAAGAGTTTTAGCTGCATAAAGCATTGCTAGTAATAAGTACATTCCTTACACAGCAGCACCTCGTGTAAACATCCAAATTGAATCCATAAATTAAATGCCACTCTCACTCCACAAGATGTAAATTGTAACCGTATTATCACAACTCTACCGACCACAAATGAGGGGCAAACACTGGCAGCAATAATCTGGATAACCCTTAGACTATAGTCATCAACCATAGGTACATTTTCTTCCAAAGTGCAAAATTGTTTCAGCGATGGAGAATCGTGGAAGAAATATAATAGAATAGCGATACAAGTATAACACAGATAAGCCACACAAAAGCTGATGGTTCAAATACCTTGATCAAACCAGAATGGACATAACAAAAATGGTTTTAAAGTACAGTTGGAAATTATTAAACAAACAGAAGTGCAAACCAGTACCTGGCAATACAGAAGACTTGTATCTTTACCCCGAAAAATCTTCGCAACAAACTTTCCACCAACTTTGAGTACATGAGTCACAATTGTCAGTGCCTAAATGCAAGGTGTAAGTCACAAATTAACCAAAGAAACATGACAACTTGCCATTTTAAACAGGAAACAAAGCACAAGACAACTAAAACTAGAGTAAAACATAAACAGACGTTGATGGAACCATGGTGTTTTACCCTGATGTTCTGTAACATAAGCAGCAAGATTTATCCAAAAGTCAGGTAAAAATGGTAGAACATTTAACATAGACTACATGGAATGCATTGCACCTAAAGTGAGTGTTTTTATTTGAAATCGTCTCTTGTGGACATTGTAAATTGTTGAAAAAAATATCTGATCTAAATTGAATGTACAAAGACAAATCAATTGAACTAACCGCCAATATAAGCTGGGACTGAACAAACTCATCCATATCATGAAGGCCAGTAACTGTAATCATCCAAAGCGACATAAGAATGAAAAATACACTAGTACCATAAACAACTGGAATAGAGTTAAGGATCAATTCTCTAGTACTCCTATGTTACCATCAGGAGCACCGTCGCAAACGACCAAGTCTGCTTTGCATCCGTCAAAATGCCTAATAACCTATTAACATATATAGATCGGTTACAGCAAGCCAAATCCATCACAAAAGGATTATCTTTTCTTTATCCATCTCACCACTTCTGCTGTTCGAGCATTAGTGATGTCGCCTTGAACTTGTATAACACCTTCTATGGGGGCCATCGGTTGCAAATCGATTGCGACTATCAGAGGAAGCTCGCCTTCTCTATTATAAAAAACCCAGAAACAAAGTGAAAAAGCAATAAGATATTAATAATGAAATTATGCTAGAACAGAAGGTAACACACCGACACTATTACTTACTTGCAATCAGGTGATAGTTTTGCTGGTACATACAAGTTGCGGCTCAAAACCTGCAGCGAATAGCGATAAGCAATCAGAGCAACAAACGCAGGTATGGATGGGCAGCTGGGCATACGGATACCTGGCTCCAGCTCCCGGGAGCAGCGCACAGGTCAACGACACGCTTCACTTCTGCAGAGAGAGAGAGAGAGAGAGAGAGAGCATGTTTTCGTCAATTTGCTGCTGTTTAGCAATTCAGTGGCAGGAAGTCGAGCATGAGGATGGGTTGAGACGAGACCGTGGAAGATGTTGAACTCCTGGTCGATCTGGAGGAGCTTGAAGGCGCTGCGGGCTCTCCACCCTTCCTCCTTCGCCTTCCGGTAGTAGATGTCCTGAGCAACCGACGGGCAACCCGATCCCACGCACGGTAAGAAGCAGAGAAGCAAAGCGGAGGACGACGATGAAGAGAAACGGGCTGAGGAGATGGGAGGTCGCGTACCCTCTTGTCTTTGGAGGCCTTCCCCATGGCGACGAGGGGCCGAACCCGGCGCAGGAAAAGCGCGGTGCGGCGGTCGACGGTGGCGGCGGTGGCCGGCGGCTGCAGCGGTGTACACGCCCCCGATTAGAGCTGGCGGTGGCGGCGAGGAAGGGGGAACGAAACGACCGCGCCGAGAGCCCGAGACCGCGCAAGTGGAGATGGGCTTTTGGCACACCGGGCTCAATTCCCAGGCCCAACTGCCTTGGTTGCCTTTCCAAACTCCTTCCAAACCGTAACCTAACTTGGTTGTAAGATTTAAGCTAAGATTGTTGTGCCAAGGTTGAGTTCCAAGAATATATTCACATGGCAATGGCATAGCTTTCTTCCCATCCAATTCAAATGGACCCAACACTTACATTAAAATTCAGATTATAGGTTGTTCGAACACCCATCGCTCAAGTATGTCTTAGACTTGTCAAGAAGATGTGGCGAGGATTAGATAATCCATTAAAAAAACATTTTAATACGTAATCAAAGTCCTTAGATCAGTGTTATAACGACCTATGCTATAATACATCATGAGTACCCGGAGAATTATTATTCATCTGCCTGACCAACCACTACTCGGAAGCTCTGTAACTCGACCTATAGGCCTCCTTTTGAACGATGTTTTGTGTTGTTAAGTCATAGAACACATCCGCTTCTACTCCCTTCAACTGCACCACATTCAGCCCTGTGCATCTGATAGCAATCGTCTTGTGGTTATTTACTAAAGTTCTCCCTCACTGACAATAAATGGTCAACGGTTATTGATCAGCCCTCTCTCGCTGACAAAAAACGGATTGCTCAAGCGGACAGATGGAATTGACAAGGCACTAGCTCATGAAGTCAACTGACACCCCTTTGGCGTTACTTAAGCCTTGTCTGCAGGAAAGAGAGAGAAAAGAAGAAGAAAAGCAAGATCATTCTGCACTAGTGCAAGTAACATTTCCCTCTGTAACCGCTCATTATGTGCAAGTTGTAATCACATTATAACAATAAAGATTATCCCATCTCTCCCATTCATCCTTCTATGAGACTTCAATTTCTTTACTATTCATAAGATCAATGATTCGATCATCGACAAGATGTAACTATGGAGTCACTTGGTTGCTCTAGTTCTAATAGACATCACGTTTCACATTCACACCCAGTAGCTGCATACATCATCTTATGCTTTATAGAGTTTTTTCGCTACTCTTTTGCTCTAAGGGCAGATATTAAAAAGATTGTATAAAACTTGTAGCACTGGAGTTGTCTAAAAATTAGAGTTATCAATATCGTACTGGTACTGGCCGGCATATACCATTTCACCACCTAAAACAATATAAAGCAGACCGACGTTTTAACAAACAAATTGTTGTTTTAACAAACAAATGAAATGGTTTCTTCGTCGCCTTTTCTAAGTGGTTTATCGGCATTCGATTTGTTTGCACAAGCATTCATGATAGAACCAAAAGTCAACAACTCCAGATAAAAAAACATCCTAAAACTTCAGTTTTTGGCTGCCCCACCTCCACCGTTGTTGCCCTTACCATTACCGCTTACCACAGCCACCACTGTCACGACTAATGTGGTAGTTACCTCCCATGTTGTCGTCAGGCGCCTTTGCAACCTGTGCCCAACAACGTCCCTTTGCCACTACTGCCCCTCCCTCGATCTAACTTCGTTGTCGTTTTGGTAACTAGCCGCCCTTAGAACCTGCCCACGTTGGTCTCGTCTGCCATGCAAAATTTAAGGTTAGGATTTCGGTGAGTCCTTAAGGGTATGTACAATGGTATAGACAACTGCTGTCTATAATATCCTCTATGTCATATATAGACGACACTAAAGACGGCTCATACAATAGATTGTCTTTTACATGTCTTTATAGACATCTTCTCCATGATACAATGTGTCTTGTTTACAGTGTTACAATCGACTACTGTATAATAGACTGTCCAATTCTTTATGTTCCTCCTCTCTACTCTACATCATCTCGTGTCCTACGTGGCAAGGTTTATAGACAACTGACATCACACCACTGTACATAGCTTAAGATGAGAGCATATACAATAATATATACAATTATTGTCTGTGTACTCTTTCATATCATCTAGAGACAGAGCTAAAGACAAATTTACAATAAGTTATTTCTTAAGTTTGATTTTATAAAATCACACAATCTTTTAATTATAACACGAAAGAATATTTATTATGGACAACAACTTATACAACAGTGCTTTGTGCCATCTATATGCCATAAATTTATGGGTTCAGATGGCCTCTTTACGAAGAGACTACTCCGTATCCTTGACAAAAACCTTTTGTTACCGAAGCTTATACACGGTTACCGTAGCCCTATTCTACACGCGCCTTAAGAAACCCCAAATCTACAAATTTATCCAGCCCCCCCTGCGCTGCGCGGCTGCACCCGCTCGAACGAAGCAAACCCCTCTTGGCCCGATCACGCCTCCAGGTCGTCTTCCACCTCGAAGGAAGCCCTCTCTCGTAGCCGTCGTCTCCCTCCTTCCCTCCACCGGGCTGGCGTGGCGTGGCGTGGCGTGGAGATCCATCCGGACCTGGATTGATTTCTTCTCTAATCTGATGGTAAAGAAGCCCTAGTTCGCTCGGATTGTTGTTCTAAGGGTGGGTTTTGTTCCGCGGGATCTTTTCTTCGCTGTGAGCGATCGGATCGAAATCTTTCTCTCTCTCCGGGTACCTGGTTTGTTGCGGATTTGTTTGCCGTGTGGTTGTTGGATTCGGTTATTCTTCTTCGGCGATCACGCGCAAGATCGATCCATCTCGGTTGGCTCCGTAGCAATGTGCCGGTGCATCCGCCCATGTTCGAGTACACATTGTGTTAGGGTATCGATTACCCTGAACTGGTACTACTAGTAGCGGTTTATTTTCCCAGTATATCGGGGGTTCAATTAAGTCCGCCCCTGCCGCTGCCATTGGCGGAGGCGGTGGTGCTAATCGATTGGGCTGTGTTTTGTTTCGGAATTTGAATTGAGCTTGTTCCTTTGTTTTTCTGTCTGTTCCTCTGCATTGGGCTGTTGATGAAGTTTGATCATTTTTTAGTGTTGTTTTTGTTTGTGCATTCAGCCGCTTCTGATCGGCGGTCGATGATGGCGATACATTGACTCTCGTTTGGTGGGCAATATGAATTTGGGGCAAGCAGCGCACCTGTCCGGGCAGGCCGTGCAGATGAATTCAGGCAGCGGTGGAAGGTTGCCGCAGCACCAGAAGCTGCAGGTCGCTTCAGGCCACCCTGGCGTGGAACCTGAGTTGGAAAGCAAAGACATGTGCAAGAAGATGTAAGCTTTCACTTGCGAAACTCCCAAACTAGTGGATTGGTTTTGGTGTAATAAATCATGCTTGTTGAGGTGTACATCAAGCTAACATAAGAACTGCTTATCAGAAGGTGTGCATTTAATCAGAAGCTTGAATTATGATTGTAATTAACGCCAATTTAACATTGCCAGAGAAGAGTTTATGAAAGAGAAGAAAACAGTTTCCGAAAACTGGGTGCCAGACCCTGCAATGCTGTTTGAGGAGGCTATGTACAGGCAGCATCCGACCAAGGTAATCCAATTTCGTTTTATTTAGGCACACAAAGAATATCAATTTCAGGCCTAAAAAAGAATAGGAGGCAATTTTATTTCTAAGCATGATGCTCTAGATTTGTACCATACATGTCACTCAACCGGATGTGGCCAATTTAGAGCATTCTACCATTTAATAGGATGTGGTTATATTTGCAGCACAACAAAAATAGCAGGGACGATCCCAAAAGCTAACGTCCATGGTATCTACATCCCACACCCCTGTTCATAAAATACAAGACCCTGTGTAAGACATTGAAAAACCTAGAAAGCTTTGGATCTTCTGGTGCTTGGTGCGCTCCCCTGCGCTTCATTGTGCTCAAGCACAACACATGCAAGCGTCTCTTGGCCATCATGCCCATGTGCACACATCACTCACCAATCACTGCTTGATGAACTTAACTCAGTAAAAATTTAAAAAAAGTAATAACTGAAAGATGACAAGCTTGTGACACTTGGCTAGAGAAATGTCAGGAGGAGGATGAGGAAGCTTGATATGGGGGAACAAATCCTCAACATACCAGGACGTTGTGATTTATGCAAATGGCCCATGCAGTTGGACTCTGGAATTTGAGCTTCCGAGGAAATCTTGCGGACGAAGAATAAACAACATCCAGTTAAACACTGTGGACACTATGAAACTGCATTGTCCTGCTAATAATTATAAAAGCCTCTCTTTTTTGCCTAGATGTATAATTTGTTTATTGCGATTGCTTATATAAAAAAAGGCAAGGTAGTACTTTCATTTCTGTTTTCTTCTTAACAGTTGTTGCTTTACTGTGTCAATGTTTTCACTGTTGGCTATCTCTTTTCCTTTTTAATTTTTCCCCTATGAGCAGGATGACTACTATAATATATTGGAGAAACCAATTGGTCCACATTTGAACAACGCTATTAGGACCATTACAGCCCAAGGTCAGCAACATCAACAAATGTTGCAGCAGATTACATCTTCTTCCAGCTATGGCACAATGATTCCAACACCTGGTATGGCTCAGAGTGCAAGCGGGAATTCTAGAATGCCCTATATGATGGACAGCACAGGTGGTAACTCAATGGCAGGTGTGAAGAACTGTAGTTGGCTTATGTTTGCAGATATTATATGCTCCTTTCTTTTGCCGGTTCCTTCATATGCTGGTACTTAATATATTCCATTGTAGGTTCCATGTCTAATGGGTACCAGCACACAGCCACCAATGTCCCACTAAATTCTAACAGTAGTAGCGTCTCATCAGCAATGAGTTCTGTGAGCATGCAGTGGCAGGTAACTCATATGATCCTGACTCCAGGATTTAGCAATCAACAGACTTTACCTGCCAATTCTGAGTACTCAAATGGAGCTGGATACTTAAATGGGGAGTCGAATGTCATGCTACAAATGCGGCAGCAACATGAACTATTAAGTAGTAACCAAAGTTGCTATCCAGCGCAGCACTTTGGGGGCCATGCTGGTTCTGGAGTACACTCAAGCATGCTGGACAATTCCTTCTCATATGGTTTATCGGATGCACAGATGAATGGTGGAATGGGGTTACATAGGTCGAATATGCAGATAATAAATAGAACCATGTCATCAGAATCATTTACTAACTTATCTCCTTATGGCAGTTCGCGCAACATACCTTTGCAGCAACAATTCAATCATCCTCCTTTACAAAGGACACCAAGTACGCATTCTGTCCTTTTTTTATATGCAGCCCCTGTTTTGCACCATTCTGTTTGATCATTGGTGACGCTACAAAGAGGAAAGTCAGTAGTCGACCACACTGAAACTTCTTTGCAACAAATTCTGCAAAAGGCATATGGCTTTGAAATCTAATTCCTACACATTATCCATATCACCTAAAAGGAATGCATTTCAGAAAGAAAGAAGAAAATTATTTGGAGCCTTTTATTAATTAGGGAGCAAAAGGAAAAAATATGCTGATTTTGGTGTAAAATACACAACCCGTTGGTAACGGTTATTTTACACGAGGGATGATATTTCCATCCATTGTCACCATAATTTTGGTAGGACTAAAAAGTATGCAAGCACAGCTGGTATTGTAGCATGTACTGTTATTTCTTTGTACTGTAGCACGCATTGTTCACGATTTCACACATCAGAAATGCAGCGGCCCCACGACCAGGATTGGGGAGGTTTCATTTTGTCAATCAACCTATCTAGTTTCCCACAAATTTGATTTGTTTCCTGGGATAAGGATTATTTATTCGGAATATCAATTATTTTTGTAAAGATAAGGTTAGTTTTATATTAGTCCACTCTCTATATGAGGATGAGTATTGTAAGCATGAGATCATGTTAGAATGAATTAAGATTTAAGAGTCTTCTCCCTAAAAGTCTTCTTCCTCCCCTCTCTCTATATGTCCTCCCCAAGTCTGTTTCTTCTACCAATGATCTAAGGATCATAACAAAATACATGTGGAAATAATGAAATATATCTACTTTTTTAAACTCTTCATGTAGCAAAATTCCTACATATTTTGACAAATTCTATAGACATCTATAGAATGGATGTCACTAGAGGTCCTGAATCCTTATGATCTTGCTGTGAGATGGTGCACATAATATTTGATGGTAAAATATAGTCTTGTCTGTTTCTACAATGTGGAACATATAAGAGATTTATAACTTCTATCTTCAAACCTTATCATCTGCCCTAGACTTGTCTTGGTGCTAATCATTTGATCCAAAGTCTTGGAGGTAGTACTGCTTGTTTTGATAAAGTTCATATGTGTTCCACATGGTTGACCCTGGGACTTGTTACTATCAGAAGTTGATTTTGCTTGTCTTGGCTTTGATTTATTTGATTAGCAAAGTAATGCTCACTATAGGATTTGGCATTGCAAAACAGTAAATTGTGCCGTTTTCTTCTACAGCATCAGCTGATATGGCTGCTTCTAGAAGTTTCTATGGCACTGGTTGTCCCGCCTTAACAGCTACAAGTAATCTGGACACTAATCCTGCAAATGTGCTGTCCAATTCAAGGATGTATTCTGGGTTGCTTACAAATCAGACAACCATGCAATCCATTCAACCACAACCTCGTATAAAAGCTGAAGTATTGGATCCACAAGAAAATGTGAATTTTAGGAAATCACAATTACCTCATGAACAGCTACTCCAGCAGCAACATCAGTTGCAGCCTAATCACCCTCATTCCCAGTTTATGCAAAATCAATATAGTTTCAATCTTCAGCAGCAAAATATACAGCACCATCAGGTTATGTCGAGGGGCAACTCATTGGAGCAATGCCAGCTTGGTTCTGGTCATGCTGAGCAACTGTTGCACCAGGGAGACCTATTGCACAATGAACTGATGTCTTCACAAGCAACCAAGCTTGCTGACCTTCCAAATCTCCAGGGTCACTACCAGATAACAAGTTCTCATGATGATGACAAAAGGGGTCAAATATCTGGACAATTGTCTAGTTCTCAAAATTTTCACATTCCGGTCTCTCATGATTCTCAGCAGTTGTTGCCCCCACACCAGCAATCTGATGATGGTTCGAATGGTGTCAGTTGTTTCTTGAAAGGAACATACACTGAACAATTGTTGCAACCACATTGTATATCTCAACCAACAGAAAAGGCGCATGTGACTAATAGTTTATCGATTGAAAAACAGGTCCAGGATGATTTTTGTGTGAGAACAATGGCACAAGATAGAGCACAGCAGCCTGTTTCATCTGACCGGCACATTGCTGGTTGTGTTGTGACTTCACTTGATCCTAAATTGTCAAAGCTCCCAACAAGGGGATCTGAACAGGCCACAAGAAACATTAAAAACTACCGCATTCAGCTGCAGTGGTTGTTAATGTTGATCCATGCAAAAGCTTGTCCAGCTCCTATAGGAGGTTGTAAATCTCAATATTGTGTTTATGTACAGAAGTTGGTGAAACATCTTAAGTACTGTCAAACAAAAGATTGTTCATATAGGTACTGCAGGGAGTCAAAGAAGGTGTTTTATCACTATAAGAATTGCGTTGATGAGCACTGTCCTGTTTGCAGCAAGGCGAAGGAAAGATTGGGCCGCTCTTCTGAACAGGCACACAAGCACAGTCCTGCTGAGCCTATATTAATTACTCAGCAGAATACAATTCAAAGAATCACCAATGGGGTACATGATGATAGAATGGACATTGACCTGGTGGCAGTTGAAACCTTTGATGACCAACCATCAGCACCAAAGCGTTTAAGGTTGCAGCCTGTGTTTTCCAATTCATCAGAGAATAGAATCTCTCCCGTCCCTGTTCCTCAAGCAAACCCAGGGTTTGTGTTGCAGGAAGACCATCCTAGACAGCTCGAGCAGAACAACAAGATGGTCCCAAAACAAGAGGTAAATGTGAGGGTTGATATGCGGCCTCCACAAAAGCCTGTAATCATTGGTTATGGTACTGATGGAAAAATAGGTGCTATGCCAAATAATGTGATTACTGGTGTTTTAAATGAGATAGATTCTCATGTCAAGCAAAGCTTCTTGGCTGATAAACAGATGAGTGTTCTTGATGTTAAGAACAAAACAAATAGCTCAACGGATGTCATGTTGTCCAAATTGGGGAAACCAAAGATAAAAGGTGTTTCTCTCATGGAACTGTTCACTCCAGAACAAATAGATGAGCACACCAACAGTCTAAGGCAGTGGGTTGGCCAGGTATGCTTCTTGACCTGGTAAAAATCTCTAGTATGCTTCTAAATCTTTTTGCACAGTTGCTGGGCACATTTGGGTAGATGTAAGGGGATGGCAAACGAATTAAGGAGGCCCATATGGATATTGTCATATTTCTTCGCCCTTGCTTTCATATATTAAACCTGCATTTTTGGTTGATCTTTCTAGAGTTTATATTGTTCCCGGCTCCTAGTGATCTGTACCATAGTTATATGTTTGTGGCACTATAAAGTATAAACTATTTAATTCAATTTCGTCATTTGGCAGAGTAAGGCTAAAGCTGAAAAGAATAAAGTGATAGGACTTTCTGAAAATGAGAACTCATGCCAGCTTTGCAAAGTAGAAAAGCTAAATTTCGAACCTCCACCAATATATTGTTCTCCCTGTGGTGCTCGGATTAAACGGAATGCATCATACTATACTGGTTCTACTACTGAGACCCGCCATCATTTCTGTACCCTGTGTTACAATGAGTCTCGCAGTCACACAATTAAGGTGGAAGGTACTCAATTTCTCAAGGCAAATCTTGAGAAAAGAAGAAATGATGATGAATCCGAAGAAGGGGTAAGCATTTCCATTTCCCTTATGGTAGACTGTAATCATAATTCTGTATTCTTTTCTTGCATACTAATTTATTCTAATTGATCGCTCTACAGTGGGTTCAGTGTGACAAATGTGAATGCTGGCAGCATCAGATTTGTGCCCTTTTCAATGTCAGAAGGAATGATGGAGGAGAAGCAGAATATACTTGCCATAATTGCTATGTTCATGAGATAAAACATGGTTTGCGCATGCCTTTGCCACAAAGTGCTGTTCTTGGGGCTAAAGATTTGCCAAGGACTGCTCTTAGCGATCATATAGAAGAACGCCTTTCTAGACGGCTCAGGGACGAGAGACAGGAGCGGGCAAATCTTTCTCAGAAAAGTTTTGATGAGGTTAGTGTGATAAAAGCTTGTTCTGGAACTCACTAACTTAAATTTTTGCCTGTTTTGTCCTTTTAAACCTGAACTTTATAAAATCTCAAGTTTATCGATCATATGTTTTTTATTTTTTAAGCTTTATGGTTTGGTTATGTCTTGTTTTCTCTTTTTCTGAAAGCAAGAACTGTGCTCGTGTACCATATTGGTAGAGCACTTGGTTGTGGTGCAAGAGGTCACAGGTTAAAATCCCCTTACTTCTTAAAAACAAACATGCGCATGCGCAGCTCCTCCTGCGTATTCCGAAGAAAAAAGAGAGAGTAAGAATAGCCTATTTATTCAAATGTTTGTTTTGCTAGGTCCTTATATAATGCAGGTGCACTTTTTGAGTGCTGTTTGTCTTGCACTTTTGCTAGGTCCTTATTTACTGCAGGTGCACCTTTTGAGTTATGGGTTGCCTCTTGTGAGAAGGGCTACATGCACCACATAGAAGTTTTTAGATGAATTCCAGTATTCCACAACTTGTGCATATCATGCATTTGTCACCTCCTATTATGCTGCTCAGCAGTTCCCTGTGTAATTTAATTGTGTGTATTCCTTTTACATGCAATAACATATTAAGTGCAATGCTAAGAAAGCTTCCAGAAATTAGCTGGCATGTTTAAATTGATACTCTGCATCATATTGATTGAACTATAGTTTGTAAATAATAAAATTTATTGTATATAATGAAGACATGCCAACATTAGTAAAATCCAAATGTGCATATTTTCAGAATTTCATTCTTTGAGTAGATATTATATCTTATTTACATACTCTTAGTACATGTTACATTTTATTTGAATAGAGTAACTGTAATGCTTTTGTAATAGCTGTAGCATCAGAGTGAAACAAATCTCTGACATATCAATGGAATACATAGTTTTATTTCTTAGAGTTTATATATGCAAATACATCCATTAGATTACATGTCCAGCTTATTTGTGGACCACACAGTTCACTGCCCTAATGGAACCAAGCAGTTCTTTCTGTCGTCTTTAGAGAGATAACGTTCATGTTCATGCTTGAGTTGTTTGCATGTGTGTGCATGTTTGCCCACATGTTTATTTTATTGGTCTGGATTTTTGTAACGAAGATCCTCAATATTTGGTTCACTGAAGCTTGAGATGCTATGAGATAACTTAAGTAGAAAAATATTATTTGAGGGGTGTTGTTG
Organism: Bonia amplexicaulis; assembly: GCA_036346245.1. Classification (NCBI taxonomy): domain Eukaryota; kingdom Viridiplantae; phylum Streptophyta; class Magnoliopsida; order Poales; family Poaceae; genus Bonia; species Bonia amplexicaulis. The sequence goes on from JAYGGG010000042.1 coordinate 122,898, forward strand.
AGTTGGTAGTTCTTTTGGAAAGTGCCTTCAATGCCAAACGCTAGCTATGCTAGCTTTCCGTCCTGATAAGGTTAGCCTGAAAATCTCCTCGGCTAAGTTAGAGACTTGGCCACATAGAAAGCCTAATCATATTAGCTACCCCTCCGTTCTTTTTTACTTGACGTTTTTAATTTTTTATGGTCTCTAAGATGCGAGACCGTTACTTTTTATAACTTTACATTAAGACAGCTTCGTTCTTTTCAGTTTATGGCTTATGTCTTATGATTTCCCTCGAACAAACAAACGGGACGACTTCTTCGCCGCCGTTTCAAAGCGACTTATCAGGATGGCCTTTTAGAAGCAGCTATTGGCTTATCGACTTTCGGTTCGTTCGTACGAGTGCTCGCAGTAAAGTCCAAAGCTATATGCCGTAGCCAAGGTTCCAAAACCCGCATCGCCTAAATCTGGCGGGACCGTACTGCAGGTTCCCGTGCAGAATCGAAAAACGAGGAAAAACCGGTCAAATTTCAAGTTTTGAAATTTGAATTTGAAACCGGTAACCGGAAAAACCGGCCGGTTACCGCCCAAAAAAACCGGAGAAACCGTTAAAAAACCGGGAAACACAAGAAAAAAAATTAAATTTGGGATGTTTCGAAGCATATTTAGCTTATACAATAGGTAATCTAATACAAAAAAGGTTTAAACCAACCTAGGAGGTGCATTACGCAGTCGCAAAAAACTCACAAATATAAATGTACTTTGGAAAAACCCGGCCGGTTTTTTATTTCCCGGTACCCACCGGGAAATCCGGTTACCAGCCGGTAACTACCGGTTTTCCGAACCCTGGCCGTAGCCATAAGCCACAGTCGAAAAGAACACACCCGTACTAATAAAAGTATGATATCATGAAGGTATTTTTAATGACAAATCATATAGCCAATGCTGCCAATCTAAACTTTAAAAAGTGCAGCATTATTACTCTTTCGCAGCCAAGTTACACAGAGAGAAACCTCTAAATATAGACAAGGAATTGGTTTTCCTTAGCTTCTTCTGTATGTGGTTTGGCACTGTGTAATGCTGGCCTCTGTTTGGAACTTTCAGTCGCCGATAAAGGATTCAGAAAAGTAAGTTTGCATATCAACCTGTGATAGCTTAGCAGACTGCTGTTCTATTTGCTACCGTTGTTGATATATCCTGTGAGTGGAGAGACCATTCTGACAAACAATCTCCCTTGCCCTGTAAACTGTGCTGCTGATGATCCAGTGTCTTCGTTAGGCTGATAAGATGACTGCCCTCATGTCGAAGCAAACTAGCAAGGCTCACATGACCTCATGATACTATCTTGCTTTAGATGGAAATTGAGGATTTACCCTCCCGCCCACGAGTCGGTGACTTATGATGACCCTACATGTCATTGAGATGTGGAGGTAAATCCTTAATTTCCCAACTAAAGAGAGGGTATATGATCCAATCTCCTTTTAAAACCCTAGCAGTACATATCTTTTGCTTTCTTGAATAAATCCATTGGTTACTGCCATTACAGTGAAATGTAATGTATGCATATGAAACATTTTATGTTTGTGGCACTATAAAGTCTAAACTATTTATTCAATTTCATCATTTGACAGAGTAAGGCTAAAGCTGAAAAGAATCAAGCGACAGGATATTCTGAAAATGAGAACTCATGCCAGCTTTGCAAAGTAGAAAACTAAATTTCGAACCTCCACCAATATATTGTTCACCCTGTGGTGCTCGGATAAACGGAATGCATCATACTATACTGGTTCTACTACTGAGGCCCGCCACCATTTCTGTACCCTGTGTTACAATGAGTCTCGCAGTCACACAATTGAGGTGGAAGGTATTCGATTTCTCAAGGCAAATCTTGAGAAAAGAAGAAACGATGATGAAGCTGAAGAAGGGGTAAACATATCCATTTCCCTTATGGTAGGCTGTGTAATCATAGTTCTGTATTCTTTTCTTGCATACTAATTTATTCTAATTGATTGCTCTACAGTGGGTCCAGTGTGACAAATGTGAATGCTGGCAGCATCAGATCTGTGCCCTTTTCAATGTCAGAAGGAATGATGGAGGAGAAGCAGAATATACTTGCCATAATTGCTATGTTCAGGAGATAAAACATGGTTTGCATGCCTTTGCCAGAAAGTGCTCTTCTTGGGGCTAAAGATTTGCCAAGGACTGTGCTTAGTGATCATATAGAAGAACGCCTTTTTAAACGGCTCAGGGACGAGAGACAGGATCGGGCAAATCTTTCTCAGAAAAGTTTTGATGAGGTTAGTGTGATAAAAGCTGGTTCTGGAACTCACTAACTTTAACTTTTTGCCTGTTTTGTCCCTTTAAACCTGAACTTTACAAAATCTCAAGTTTATGGATAATATGTTTTTTATTTTTCTTAAAGCTTTACGGTTTGGTCATGTCTTGTTTTCTCTTTTTCTGAAAGCAAGAACTGTGGCTCGTGTACCATAGTGGAAAAGCACTTGGTTCAAATCCCCTTAATTCTTAAAACAAAGATGTGCAGCTCCTCCTGCATATTCCGATAAAAAGGAAATAAAGTAAGAATTGCCTATTTATTTAAATGTTTGTTTTGCTAGGTCCTAGGTTCTTTATAATGCAGGTGCACTTTTTGAGTGCTGTTTGTCTCTCATTTGCTAGGCCATTATTTACTTCAGGTACACCTTTCCATTTATTGGTTGCCTCTTGTGATATGGTTACATGCACCACATAAAAGTTTGTAGATGAGTTCCACAACCTGTGCACATCATGCATTTGTCACCTCCTATTGTGCTGCTCAGCAGTTCCCTGTGTAATTTAATTATTTGTGTTCCTTTTATATGCAATGACATATCAAGTGCAATGCTATGAAAGCTTCCAGAAATTAGCTGGCATGTTTAAACTGATACTCTGCATCATATTGATTGAACTATAGTTTGTAAATAATAAAATCTATCGCATATTATGAAGACATATCAACATTAGTAAAATCCAATACGCATATTTTCAGAATTTCATTCTTTGAGTAGAGATTAGATCTTATTTACATACTTTTAGTACATGTTACATTTTATTTTAGTAGAGTAACTGTAATGCTTTTGTAATAGCTGTAGCATCAGAGTAAAATAAATCTCTTGACATATCAATGGAATACATAGTTTTATTTCTAAGAGTTTATATGCAGATACATCTATTAGATCATGACCAGCTTATTTGTGGACCACAGAGTTCACTGCCCTAATGGAACCAAGCAGTTCTTTCTATCATCTTTAAAGAGATAACGTTCATTTTCATGCTTTAGCAGCAAGTTACACAGAGAGAAACCTCTAAATATAGACAAGGAATTGGTTTTCCTTAGCTTCTTCTGTATGTGGTTTGGCACTGTAATGCTGGCCTCTGTTTGGAACTTTCAGTCCGATAAAGGATTCAGAAAAGTAAGTTTGCATATCAACCTGTGATAGCTTAGCAGACTGCTGTTCTATTTGCTACCGTTGTTGATATATCCTGTGAGTGGAGAGACCATTCTGACAAACAATCTCCCTTGCCCTGTAAACTGTGCTGCTGATGATCCAGTGTCTTCGTTAGGCTGATAAGATGACTGCCCTCATGTCGAAGCAAACTAGCAAGGCTCACATGACCTCATGATACTATCTTGCTAATAGTCTAATACTTAATGTGCTAGGTTATGGACTATTGGCACCACAGTTCAGAAGACCGTTTTTTGTAACGAAAAAAGGAGGGTGCCTGGTTCCGGTTTCTTTGCAGAAACCAGTCAACCGCCTTTTTAAAAAAAAATTTCGAAGTTGTGAATTTTTTATTTGCAGATTTGAAGTTTAGGATAAAAACTAGATGGAATTATAAGCCTTTTGGTATGGAAGATTAATTTAAAAAATGGGTTTAGGGGGTGAACCGAAACTGGGGTACCAAAAACTAGTACCAGGCTGCTTCGGTAACTGGCTCCGAACCCTGATCTGCACTGCTTTATGTGTCTTGCTGGGGCACTTGTCCTCTAGTTCAGCCTGTGCAACTAATATATTCACCAATCTATTTTTTTTTCTCATTTCTAAGATGTAAGTAGAACTGTAGAATTTTTTTTTGCGGGGTTTCTCCTAATTTTCTCTCACTTGTTAGGTTCCTGGAGCAGATGGACTTGTGGTCAGAGTTGTTTCATCAGTGGACAAAAAATTGGAAGTTAAGCCACGTTTTTTCGAGATTTTTCAAGAAGACAATTACCCAGCAGAATTCCCTTACAAGTCTAAGGTAAGAAAGTGCTCTGGTTATTCACTCATTTGAAGTATAAAATCAGTTGTTGCTGTTGGCTATTCTAATGGACTCCTTTCTGAGAGGAACGTTTTCTTAAATTAAGTTCTTATCATCTGTAATATTTCCAAATATTTTGCAGGCTATTCTTTTATTTCAGAAAATAGAAGGCGTTGAAGTATGCCTATTTGGCATGTATGTTCAAGAATTTGGTGCAGAATGCGCATTTCCAAACCAACGTCGGGTTTATCTATCATACCTTGATTCTGTCAAATACTTTAGACCTGAGATAAAAACAGTGTCTGGGGAGGCCTTACGAACATATGTCTATCATGAAATTCTGGTAATTTACTATGACTAAAGCTTTTTTTTAAAAAAAAACTTTTAGAAAGTTATGTTTGCAAGCAGAGTGGGAATGGTTTCCTAAATCAATCATTTCCTCGAACATCAGTTTCCTTATTTTGGATTATTCTTTGCTCACAATGTAATACTAGTTTTCTATGCATACAGATAGGTTATCTTGAGTATTGTAAGCAGCGTGGATTCACTAGCTGTTACATATGGGCTTGCCCACCTTTGAAGGGTGAAGATTACATTCTATATTGCCATCCGGAGATTCAGAAGACACCAAAGTCTGATAAACTACGTGAATGGTAAGACCGTAGATTGGCATTTATGTTATTGTGCTCGTTAATAATGTTCTGCCTTATAGAGATTAATTAATATCATATTTGGCATCTGTAACTCTTTATGTATGTATGTATGTATGAATTAATAATTTCACACAGGTACTTATCTAACTCTTGACGTATTTATGAATTAATACTTCCTTTCCTAACAGGTACTTATCTATGCTTCGAAAAGCTATTAAGGAGCGTATTGTTGTTGAGCTGATGAATCTCTATGATCACTTTTTTATCACTACAAAAGAATGCAAGGTTAAAGTGACTGCAGCTCGCTTGCCATATTTTGATGGAGATTATTGGCCAGGAGCTGCGGAAGATATTATCAACCAACTTCACCTAGAAGAAGATGGTGGAAAGCTGCAGAAGGGTAAAATAAAGAAGACTGTCACAAAAAGAGCTTTGAAAGCTGCTGGACACACTGATCTAAGTGGGAATGCTTCAAAGGATGCTATGCTGATGCAAAAAGTATTTTTATTCCTATAATCCTTTACTTCTTGACGCACCAAGTTTTATTTCAGTTGTGTCATATCTTATTCTTAGCCATCAATTTTATGCTGTGCAGCTTGGTGAAACCATTTACCCAATGAAGGAAGATTTCATCATGGTCCATTTGCAGTACTCTTGCAGTCACTGTTCTATCCTTATGGTGTCTGGAAGACGCTGGGTCTGCGACCAATGCAAAAGTTTTTATATTTGTGACAAGTAAGTTGATTCCTTTCATCATATGCTACTTTTATTTGATAGATTCAAAATATGGTACTTCTGTTTGATAGATGTGCATGATTATGGATCTATACGTGGTGCAACTTCAAAGCATCAGCCAAATATGTCACAATTGAAAAGTGTTTTATTTTTTTGCTTGTCAAGTTGTCATTATTGAAAGGAATTGTGATGCTGGTGGTATGTAACTATGATTCTCTAATCTCCACGCAACTTCATAAGTGGATAAACTGCTTTAAGGTTTATCCTTATTTGAATCTTGTTACAGCTAGTCTAATAGCTGCTAGCCTTGCTTTTGAAACTGGTGAGTTTGTTGTTGCAGGTGTTATGATGCAGAGCGGCGGCTTGAAGAGAATGATAGGCACCCGAGTAATAGAAGAGACTCGCATACACTCCACCCAGTAGGTCATCTGGATAACTTTTGAGTTTTAACTCATCAGATATAAGTAAAGCAATAGAGCAAATAATCACAAAACATTTTTACTTCATGTCACTATTTAGGTTGAAATTGTTGGGGTGCCTGAACATACCAAGGACAGAGATGATATCTTAGAAAGTGAGTTTTTTGACACCAGACAGGCATTCCTGAGTCTGTGTCAAGGAAATCACTATCAATATGACACCCTTCGCCGTGCAAAGCATTCCTCAATGATGGTGTTATACCACCTTCATAATCCAACTGCACCAGCTTTTATTACCACATGTAATGTCTGCAATCACGATATTGAAACTGGTCAAGGGTGGTGGTGTGAAGAATGCCCAGACTTTGATGTGTGTGCTGCATGTTACCAAAAAGATGGAGGTGCCAGTCATCGTCACAAGCTAACAAATCGTCCGTCATCTGCAGACCGTAATGCTCAAAATAAGGAAGCTCGGCAGAAGCGTGTTCAGCAGGTGATTTTTATTTTTTGAGGAAAATAAATGTCAAAGAATTTATTTTAACCTACACAGTTTTGTAAGCTACCTTTAATTTATCGGGTGATCATTTTGGATATGGGTCATCACAAGTCACAAACTTAACTTCTCCATACCTTTGTTTGCACTGCTAAATCTATGTCAAATACACGTCCACTTGTTCTCTTCAGATACAAACTTGTCCACTTCTCATGCTGTTGTGCTACACAGCATAAGAAAACAATGAGATATATGTCATCTTTTCTGCATAACAGATAACTTTGTGCATTGTTAGTACTGAGGTTGCGATTTATAGTTTGCTCTATGAGCTGGGTTATCAATTAACTTTCCCAATAAAGTGCATTTTCTTTTGAAAAAAACCAAATTCTTTTTGTGCTATCCACACTATAGATTAATCCATGATGGAGTTGATCTTAACTAATTTTTTTTGTGTTTTTTCACGGTCCTGCAGGTACGGGTAATGCTTGAACTTTTGGTGCATGTATCACTATGCCGTGTTCCTGATTGCCAGTATCCTAACTGTCGAAGAGTTAAGGGACTCTTCCGTCATGGGCATCATTGCAAAATACGTGTATCTGGTGGTTGTGAACCGTGTAAGAAAATGTGGTCTCTGATTCGGCTCCATGCCCGAGCCTGTAAAGAATCAAACTGCAGTATGCCAAGATGCAGGTAATGACCCCCAAAAAAAAACCGCTGTTCACTCCTATGGCATTACCATCTAGAATAATATTGAGTTGTGCTGTTTTGGGTTGCTTGGACACAGGGATCTCAATGACCACCTAAGAAGATTGCAACAACAGTCCGATTCCAGGAGGAGAGCTGCTGTAAATGAGATGATGAGGCAAAGAGCTGCAGAAGTTGCTGGTAATTAGTAAAGCCAATTATACCGGTATACTACTACTCTAGAAAGAAGATACTAAGTACATATGAATAGTACACCTCTTCTCAAGCCCAAAGGACAAGCTCACGATGGCCAAATTAAGAGGATCTGCGTAGCAACAGCCAGCAAAAGATGTATTATACTAGAGATGAAATATCTTGGGCATTTCTAGCCATGTTCAACATGTGCATTTTTAGTTCACCTGTCTGAAAGTGACGAAGGGTGCATTGCAGCAGGTGGTTGCTCACAACTCCGATGCTAACAATTGTTTGCCCATGCCGATTGGGCTGATATCGTTGATAGGCTTCGAACCATAAGAGGATGATTCTTTTTTTTTACCCTGTATTACTGTCTTAGTGTCTTCTTTTGCAATTTGCTCTTGGACAATAGGATTTTGGGCAGTCTATTGATGCGCAAAATAAGTCGTAGTTGGTTTTTCTTCTTAATTTGGAGAGGGTTATAGGAAAGATATAGGGATGATAAGCTATTTCATTTGTTAATTCCAGCCCCTACATTTTGCAATCTGTGTAGGACGGATATTTATTTATTCAAATATATCAAAAAATAATTAAATCTTGCATCATCATATTTCTCTGGCCTATATATGTATTTACAAATATCGCAGCATTTCAGGGGGCAAAGTAGATAACATATTTACAAGAAGAATCGTACAGTGCGGTCGATGTCACATCGGTGGGCCCGGCAGGCGCACACATGCACGCACCCATGCACGCACACCCCCTCCAGCGCGCGCCCGTGCGTGCGCACACATACACATATATATACACGGTAGCGCTATTCAGCGCCTGTGCGCACGCTATGCACAGGTCTTGTTGTCGGACTTCATAGTGCGTGAGTGATGATCCGGCAGTAACTTTATGTAGTATTGCAGTGTGAAAATTATCATTAGATATACATGGAGTTATTGTCATCAGTTAGGCTAAACATCAGTTACTATCACAACTAGATATGGTCTATTACATGTGAAGTTGTCACCTGTTAGGTCAAAAGTTATCACTCTTTTAATAGAAAGTTATGGTCTATTACATGTGAAGTTATCATCGGTTACTTGCGACTGGTATAAAAAACATGAATTTCGTAGCGCGAAACATATGCAACATGGATCTTGTTTCATTAATCTCGTAATTTCGAACACAATGGCGCAAATGGATCGTAGATCGGACTTTCCGTTAAAGAGTTATTGTATTTTTAGCTTGTAAACAAGATAAAAGAGTTATTGACTGGAGAACGTCAATTGTTCCTAAATTTTTTTTCCAAAATTTGTTACGCACCTACAACATACAATGAGCATAAACTTTTATCACAACTCCAGTAGATTAGTTTCCAGCTAAAACATACAATGATTGATGGCTTGCATAATCCACAGGGGTTGTGCTAGTACATTATCTATTTGGTAGGGAAGATTCTTTCCCTACATGTACCAATTCGTCGATTTCGTTTGTTGTAAGATTCATGCGTATCTCCTCCTCACTTTTATTTTTAAGAAACACCTCCTATTTCTCTTCATTCCCTTCTCCCCCTCTCAAGGGTGCTCTCTCTCCCTTCCTCTCTTCCTTGGTCGGAAACCCCGCTCGTTGCCGCCGCCTGAGCCACCGTCACCAGAAACACCACGTGCCGTGTAGTCCGTCAGAGGCGGGAGGGGCGGAAGGGGAGAGAGTGGGGAGAGAAGGAAGATAAATGGAGG